>JASDQU010738286.1:128833-143104 GCA_032191745.1 Picea mariana
ACGATGGGAATGTCATTGATGATATTAGCACGAGGATTAAATGCTACATGCCAAAAGGTCTTTTTCGCTAGCCAACTTAGGATAAAAACATGCGTTGGGTAGTGATAAGCTCGCATTTTAAGAATTTGCAATATAATTATATTTTCCCATGTTATAATAACCCAATTTAATCAACTTAATGGTATATTTTCAAATTCAAACATGTTGTTTATGTTTTCTTTCCTTTTCCTTTGGGAAATTATTTGCAGAATGAAATATCATTTACCACATAAAATCACTGAAGGAAGAAATTTCAATCACCATCTAATCCTATGAAATATAGGGTTATAACAGGAACAAATGTTATGTCTAGAATTATCATGGAATAATTGGGTCTATCCTACACTAAAGAAAATACAAAGAACATGTTCGCTTATAATAATCAACAAAAAGATATTGTTGGAGAAATCAAGGATGTAACCATGGTATTGTGCGCTCATCCTGAGATTCTCACCACTTGTAATATCCAAATAATCAGTATGTCGGTAAGTAACTATTCAATTATTCTTGGACATGATTGGCAAGCTTTGACATGTGGTTATATGTTTATGGCTGGGACTCTTATGTCTCTCCCAAAAGCTAGTAAAAACATTGTTGTTCTTTGTGAAGGTTGTTTTTTCCCTGTATATAGAGAGCATTCTGCAACCCCATGTCAACTTCATTGAAGAATACATTGTCATCTATTCCATCTTCCTTGAGGAAGAAAATTATTTTTTACCATCTATTGATCCGGATGACCACATATGGAATATGCATTTTGATGGTGCATGGTCAAATGATGGGAAGGGTGTTGGGATTGTGTTATATTCTCCTCTCGGGAAATTTCATATTTTTTCTTATAGACTTGAGTTTGCATGTACCAATAATGTTGTAGAGTTTGAAGCCCTCATACTTAGTATTGAAAATTCTCTCAATGTAGGATTCTATCACCTTACTATGTTTGGTGATTCTGAATTGGTTTTCAACCTCGTAAGGAAGATTTACAATCCATCAAAAAAAAAATTAAAAATATATACGCAGGCACTTTTGCAATTAATTTTTAATCTATTATCTTTCAATATCACATATGTGCGCAGAGAGTTGAATTCTATGGTCGATAGGTTAGTTGTTTATGCAGCTCATCCTGAAAGACATGAATGCACATTTATCTCCTTATATCATCCGCATATACCAGATAATGTGAAAATTTGGCAATTTTTTCCTAATGATGAATGCATCTATGTGTTTCTGAAAAATGAACCTCTCAATAAAAATGAAATTATCTCTTTAGATGATAATAAATTTTCCAAAGGACTAACTCCCCTCAAAGGTTATTTTTCTTCTAGTGATGTTAGCAGCCATAGGAAAATATAAACATAGGATTCAAGAAGAAATATTGGTGATATCGTCCCTGTGAACAATGGGACTGAGGAAGATCAAAAAAATTTAAAAATTGGAGCCCATTATTTAGAAACAAAAAAGAAGAAATTCATGGACTTGTTCCATGAGTTTCGCGATGTCTTTGTCTGGTCTTATGTTGATTTGTGTGGTTTTGATGATCCAGATTTTATGATCAGAATGAAATGACTACATATTATTAACATATGCTTAACACCAAATAACAGAGATACAGTAAAACTGGTCTTCTATTCAACAAGGAAATAAGTTGAAACTGTAAAATGCAGCGGAAAACAAGCTTGTTGGAATGGTGGTGGCTTATCTCTAAGAAGAGATGTGACGGTTGCGCTCATTCACAAGAAGATGATTACAATGAGGCTATGAACTTCTTTTTACAATAAACAGGAGTGTCAAAAACCCTAGACATCCAAAAACCTAACCATAGGATATGAAGTGCCAAAAGTCATGTGGGCCCTGTTTGGGTAAGTCAGTACATCAACTTCCCGGGGTTGTAACTTTTGCATACGATCATTGTTTTAGTCACACGATAGCTCGTTCGAAAGATATATCCGAGGAATACAATTGTTGATGAAAATTTCATGTTAAATTCTTACGATCGGTAGATACCCAAACAAACGTCGTTTAGGGCCTCAAAACGGCTTCGAAAGTTCAAGACCCGAAAAACTGATAAAAATAGTAAATTACTAAAATTGTCATAAAGTTGTTTTGAGCCAGCTGGAAAAGGTGGGTGGCCACTGATATCCACCTGGATCAATCCTCCCTCCTTAGGAAGCAATTGTCTCCATTTCATTGAGTTCCCCCATCAGATGAGGAAATTTTTGTTGAATTTGGCCCCGGGTGAGCCACTTGCCTTGGTGCAGAAGCTTTCCTGCTTTGACGACTCGATAAATCTGGATCCTTTTTTGTCAAGTGCCCTTGATCTATGTGTCCGCAATATGATCATTGGATGCATGTTGTATGCAGTCAAGGTTGAGCTCTGTTGGTGTCATTTGTTCTTCTATGTCGGGTCCAATAATGGTGGGAAATAAGGTCGAAGGAGGTCCACGTTGAACACTGGGTGCAAGCCAAGGAAAGGAGGAATGTTGAGCTCAAAAGAATTATCCCCCACAGCCTTGGTGATGGTGTACAGCCCATAACAAAGTGGGAAAATCTTACGATGGGGTCCTATAAGGTGTTATTTCTACAAGTGCAACCAAACTTTGTCGCCCACCTGAAACTTATGTGGCACCTGATGTTGATCATTGTGTTGCTTGTACTTTTCATTGGACTTCTATATGATATCCTAAACCTATTGGTGTATGTGTTGGATCCACTCAATGAAATGGGTGGCTTTGTCAGCTTAAGTTGGAGCAGGAGATGATTCAGCTGAGGTGACCACAAGGGGAAGTGCAACATCTATGGGACCCAATGGTTGGAATCCCAACCTCACCTGAAAGGGGCTGTGGTCGGTTGAGCTATGCAGGGCTCAGTTGTAGATATGTTGGACATAGGGAAGACTCTCATCCCATGTGTGAGTGTACTTGGAATTATACATGCACAGGATATGCATGATCATTCGATTTACGACCTCGGTTTTTCCATCTGTCTGGGGGTGGAAGGTCGTGGATTTCGTGAGCTTGGTGTCCAGCAGTGACCAGAGGCTCGACCAGAATGTGATGATAAATCAACTGTCCCGATCTGAGACAGTGGTTTGTGGGATTCCAAAATGTACCCAGACTCGTTCAAAGAAGAGCTTGGCAGTGGCTTCTGTTGTGATGCTCTTCTTGCAAGCAACCAGGATCGCCATCTTAGAAAAGCGATCAACAACCACAAAAACATAGTCATTTCCCTGCTTGGTGGATGGGAGGCCTGAAATATAGTCCATTGAGATGGATTCCCATGGCCTAACAGGAGTAAGAAGTGGGGTGTACAAGCCCTATTTCTTAGTGGTCGGTTTGGCAATAGCACAGGAAGTGTAGGACCTGATATACTTGTTGACCTCTTGTCGAAGTTTCGGCCAGTAGAAATGTTTTTGTAGCATCGCCACTGTCTTTTCGACGATGAAGTGTCCTACCACCTAACTGTAGTGGGCTTCCCAGATCATCTTTGCTCGCTCGCTTGATGGAACGCAAATATGGCCCAGATGACACAACAACCCATCCTGAAGATGGAAATTATCGACAACTACATTTTCACCCAACAGTTGGTAGGTGGTGGTGAAGTCTGGATCTATCTCATAGAGTTGGGGCCATCCATAGGTATCATGGCCACAAGAGTCTAGCACCGTGGTGAGTCCCGCGACTAGCAGTCTACTAAGGCAACCAGCGATGCGGTTGGTGCTTCATGTTTTATACTTGATGTTGAGGTGGAATTGTTGTAAATATGTGGACCACTTTTTATGGTGGTCATTCTATAATTTGTCTTGTGTCTGCATGAAATGAAGTGACTTATGATCAGTGTGGATGACTGTCTCCTTCCCAAGAATGTAATGTCTCCACTGGCGGCAGGCTTGCATAATGGAGTACATTTCTTTATCGTAAGTAGGGTACTTACGAATAGCATCTAATAGTGTCTCACTATGATAGGCCATGGGGTGGCCATGCTAAGTGAGAACAGTGCCCACAGCATAGTTTGAAGCATTTGTCTCGATCTGAAAGGGTTGTTGCAGGTCTAGTAGTGAAAGTATCGGGGCTGAGCACAAGTGTTGCTTCAAATCATTGAACGCTTGTTGTTGGGACTGGCCCCATGAAAAATTTTCCTTACCACCACCCCTGGTTATTTGGTTGAGGGCCCATGCAATATGGGAGAATCCCAACACAAACCTGCGGTAGAAATTGGCAAGGCCCAAGAAGCTCTGAAGCTCAGTGAGTGTGGTTGGGGATGGTCAGTCACGGATTACTTGGATATTGGTTGGATCCACATGTACGCCATGTTAATCAACAATGTAGCTCGAGTAATGGACCTTGTCCATGCCAAAGGAGGATTTTTCCAAGTTGGTGTATAGCTTGTGTTGTCACAGGGTGTGTTGAACCTATTGAATATGTTGCAAGTGTTCTGCCCAAGACTTGTTGTAAATGAGAATGTCATCCAAATACACCCCTACAAAAGTATTGGTGAATGGTTGCAGGATATCGTCCATCATCCTCATGAAAGTGACTAGAGCATTTGTCAAACCAAAGGGCATGATGAACCATTCAAAAAGAACTTCCTTTGACTTGAAGGAAATCTTCCATACATATGTATGTTTTATCGGGACCTGGTGGTAGACAGACTTCAGATCAATCTTATTGAAGTATTTGGCCCCCGTGAGTTGATCAAGGAGGTCGTCGATTCATGGAATTGGGTATCGGTTCCTGACTATGATTTTATTCAGGGCTCGATAATCAATGCAGAGTCACCAGTTTCCATCTTTCTTCTGTACCAGCATGATTGGGCTCCCGCAAGGTGATGATTTGAAATAGATGTGCCCCTTGTGGAGAAGTTCTTGGATCTGTCACTTGATATTATCATTCTCTAACATAGAGAAATGATAGATTGGCCCATTAGGCAGCGGTGCGTCAAGGGTCAGATCGATGGGGTGCTTGACCTGACAGTGCAAAGGTACCCCAGTAGGTGAGGAGAAGATATATGAGTATTCTTTGACGACCTCATATGCTTACTTCTGTTGTGTGGAGAGGTAGGTCGCAGAGACCCTGGATGTGGCTGTGATCTTTTTCTCATTCTGAGAGCGAATCACGAATAAGACAAACTTCCTCGTCTTAGAGATGACCTTCCTGCATTGCTTGGCAGAGATCGAGGAAATAGCACTAGGTGGGACTGCTTCGGGTATCCTGTAAAATTTCTTGTTCAAAGTAATAATAAAATTATGAGGCCTAGACTCATATACAGCATGACGGATCCATAAATAAGGTTGGCCCAAAAGAGCATCGCAAACTTCGAGAGAAGAAACATCACAAAATACCTCGTCTTTGAAGGGCTCAATGTCGTACGACAGTCAACATTGTTGGATGATGCGAAGATCGCTTCCTTGGTGAAGCCATCCAATGGTGTAGGGTTGTGGGTACGGCGTTGTCGGTAGGGCCAGCCACTTGAAAACCTATGTTGAGATGAGGTTCTTCTAGCTACCGCTATCAATGATGAAGTGTGGTGGGGTTCCTTTTACTCACATCTATGAATGGAAGAGGTGCTCTCCTTCTTATGGCTCATCTGGTTCATCGGGATGGAGCTTGGTGGTAGCAACGGTGGCAATGGGTTCCACATCAATGATCTGTCTTCCCMTTTATGGTTCTAACTCAGAGTCAGAACCTACATATGATTCAKAGGCTTTCACTTTAGCCACCAGCGACTGCTTTGAGTGGCAGTCAGCAGTGTTATGCCAAGGGCTCTTATGGAAGTCGCACCACTTCCCGGTATATTTCTTTGTATTTTCGGTGTCCTTGTTTGCTTGCGGCTTGGAATGGTTGACCTGATACTATCCATCTTTTCTCTGTCCTTTGTTCTATGGGTTGGGGCCACCCTTTCCTATATTTTTCTGTGTGGGGTTCCCGGGCCCAAATTGTCGTGTCTTTTGTTTGAGCTTTTGCTCGATTTTGATGTCATATCGGTAGGTCATGCCCACGGATGAGATGTTTAGAAATTCCATTTTGTTCTAGATGTATCTATGTAAAGCACCACGATACTTGAGCACCAGATGTCACTCTAAATCTTTGATACCCATCTTGGTGCGCAAGGTATGGAAGATATTTGTGAACTCTGGCACTGCTTGGTCTCTTTCTTGTCACGGTGTGGTCCATTTGGTATACAAGTCGTCATGCTTTCCAACAGGGTAGTATTGTTCCTTAATAGCATCCCTGAAGGATTCCCAGGTGGTCATGACTGTAAATAAAGAGGGTTCCTTTGTTTCCTTTTGCTCACAGAAAGTTTCCCACCAATATTTGACATGGGGAACGACTTTGAGGAGCACAAAAGTAATCTTTTCTCTATTCGAAAAGTTATGGACAGAAAAATACCCTTCTAGTAGATTCAACCACTTATCTACACCATTTTCCTCTATCTGACCTTCAAATACAAGAATATTGAATTTTATTTGTACCTTGAAGGGGGTGGCGCCTCCGCTCGAAGAAGATGTGTCACATGTTGGTAGCTACCGAAGGATTTGCGTAAAACTATCCATCATCTCGTTCCTTTGTTGCTTGAGGGATTCCTCAAGCAACATTTTGAAAGGATATCTCATCACATCATATTTATTTTCTCCTACCATGAGAGGTCGCTTGGGCATGCGAGAGATTTGGTCCTCGAGAGAAACAAGCTCGAGACCCAATTCTTTGTACTCTAACCTCGTTGGGGACATGCATTAAGATGACAAGGAGTAGACCGCTCTGATACCACTGATCCAGATTTTATGAGAAGAACGAAATGACTACAGAGTATTAATAGATGCTTAACACATAATAACAGAGATACAGTAAAATTGGTTTTCTATTCAACAAGGAAATAAGCCGAAACTGTAAAATGCAGTGGAAAACAAGCTTGTTGGAATGGTGGTGGCTTATCTCAAAGAAGAGATGTGATGGTTGAGCTCATTCGCAAGAAGCTGATTATAATGGGGCTCCAAAGGCCTTTTTACAATAAACATGAGTTTCAAAAACCCTAGACATCCAAAAACCTAACCCTAGGAGATGAAGCGCCAAAAGTCATGTGGGCCTCGTTTGGGTAAGTCAGTGCATCAACTTCTCGAGGTCGTAAATTTTGCATACGATGTTTGTTTTAGGCGCACGATATCCCGTTGGAAAGAACTATCCGAGGACTACAACTGTTGATGAAAATTTCATGATGAAGTTTTTTTATCGGTAGATACCCAAAAAAACATCGTTTAAGGCCTCAAAACGGCTCCGAAAGTTCAGGACCCGAAAAACTGCTAAAAATAGTAAATTACCAAAATTGCCAGAAAGTTGTTTTGAGCCAGCTGGAAAAGGTGGGTGGCCACTGATATCCACCTGGATCATTTGATCTAATCATATTTCAGCATGTGATTCCCATTAAAGAAAATTCCAAACATGTAATGCAAACACAAAGGCACATAAATATTTCACTTGAAGCCACTATTCGTAAGGAAATAGAAAAATTGTTAGCAACCCATATTATATTTCCTCTAAAATATTCATAATGGGTTACAAATATTGTTCTGGTAAGGAAACAAAATGGGGATATTACATTATGTGTCAATGGTGGTAGGGTGGTAAGTTGGCCTAAGAAAACCGCTATATCAAAAAAAATTAGCTAGGCTTGTTAATTCTTTATACCTTATCCAAAAATTGGCTCCTTTCTCTAAACTGTCGGTTTTCCACTAAATTGTATGTCAAACTTGGTTAAATGATGTTATATGAACAACTTAATAGTGGTGCTCTAATCTCACAATATGCGACCAAAGGTTTTCTACCATAGGCTCATCGGAACCAACAAGAAGTGGATTTCAAAACATTTCATAATGTTGATATCCAATCACACTGCGACACACCTCACTTGGAAAACCACCTAGTTTCCTATCACACCACCAACCCGACTTCAAATCTCATGCAACTCTGATTGTGAAATGTAATTTGGTATGTTGATCTTGGGAAAGAACAACAATCTTTGATCTCGACTATTCGCTTCGCCCGTCATTTAACTAACTATTAATCAAGGTTTATGAACCAAGTTTTCTCTGTTTAACATTGTTTACTCTCAAGTTTATGTTGGAATATGATAGTTCACCCAACAAACTCCAAGATTATTTATTGACAAAAGTCTCTATGCCCTTATTTCTGATGGTTTGGGTTTCAAACCCTGGAATCTCCTAGCACATTCAAACGCTTTTGTCTTTTGATTAAAAAGAGATCTAGTCTCTATATTAACTAATCAATAGTATCTTTTCTCTTAAATTAACACGCCACTCTACATGAAACTCTAGTTTCTTCACACAGTCACGACTTGGAACTTCAATAAAATTGCAATTACCTCTATCGACCATTAATGGATAATATGCAAGTGAAAATCATGAGCTCCAATCACAGGAAAAATATCGAACACTCGTATTTAACCCATTCACACATAAATGACTAGAAAATCCTCAATTTCACCAAATTTATTTGTTTTATTCAAGCTACAGAGAGCTTTTGTATATTCCATTAAGCTCACACTCTCAATCACAGTACCACATTCTCTCTCTCCCTCTATATAATTTGAATTCCAATACATAATAGCCAAAACAACTAACTAACTCCCTTCCACAAATGGAGTTACTAATTTTAGAAAACAAAATTCTTATCATTTCTCAACAAACTATCTAGTTGGCCTGATCTCCTCTCAGGGAGTATCAACTTGCCACTTATTCCTATTTTCTAGCACAAGTCGACAACACTACTAACTACTTCTAATTATCTTCACAAATTAAATAACAATTATTCTCAAAGCTTCAGGAAAACTTGTCCCCTTCCTAGCCACAACATGTGACAACTCAGTCACATTGTTGGCTTTGCCTAGATGCTCCTGCATCAGTCAATTTCCATGCCCTTAACAAGGCTACCATGAAAGATAATTTTCCATTTCTTGATATGGAGTTAATTCTCCAACAAGTTGCAAGATTAGAAATGATGTCTCCTCTTGATGGCTTTTCAGGTTATAACCAAATATGCCTCAAGAGAGCTAACAAGTATAAGACAACCTTTAATACCTGTTGGGGCACCTTTGCATATGAGTGTATGTATTTTGGCTTGATTAATGTTGGCATCATCTTTCAAAGAGCTATGCAAATATATTTCAACGATATAATCAAGATCATTATTCAAATTGGTCTTGATGATTTAATCGTATATTCCAATATCCAATAAAATCATTTTGATCATCTTAGACAAGTATTCTTGTGTTGTTGGAAATATGGCATGTCACTAAATCCTACAAAGTATATTTTCAATGTTACTTCCAGAAAATTACTTGGTCATATAGTTTTAGATTCTAGTATTAGTATTGATCTAGAAAGAATTATTTCTTTTCAAAATCTCTCGGTTCCTACTTCAAAAAAAAAATCAATCATTTATGGAAAAAAACATTTTTTAAGGAGATTCATTCTTGAATTTTCCAGAATGGTTAAACCTATTCATAATCTATTGAAGAAAGACCAATTCTTTTACTGGATTCCAAACACCAAAAAAAACTTTTTTGATGTAAAAAATTCCATAGTTTCAACTCATGTTTTRGATAAGCCTTATTTTTCAAAAGACTTTATCATCTACACCAATTCCACTGAAGAATCTATTTCTACAATTCTTCGTCAAGAAGATGACAAAAATGTAGAACATCCAGTAGATCTTATAAGTCTAGGTCTATATGATGATGAATTGAAATCTACTTTAATTGAGAAACATGCATTTTCTCTCATACAAGCTATTGAAAAATTATGTCACTTTATTCTTAGTAAGCATATTGAAGTTAAAGTCCCTTTGTCTGCTATTTAATTCTTATTATCTTAAACTCTTCTATCAGAAAAATTAGCACACTGGATTACTAAGATACAGGAACATGATTTAACAACTACCACTACTAATACAATAAAGGGGCATGACTTAGCACTACATCTGGCTCAGCATGTTGAACCGATATGTGTTTCTAAAAATAATAATGAATCCATATCTTCTTTATTCTTGATTGAGTACGCAAATGTTGATATTGCATATCATCCTTGGTATTGGGATATTATCTATTACTTAATTACCATATGAACATTGCCATGATAACTCAGAATATCACAAACGAAGGAGGCTTCATCTTGAAGCTTCTAAATATCTCATTCTAGGATCTCTTTTATTTTATAGGTCAATTGATGGGTTATTGTTCATATGTATTTATGATACAACAACTCTTGATATACTTGAAAAACTTCATGGAACAGTTGAATCTGATATGCACATTAATGGGAATTTTGTTGCTAAAGCTATTGCACATAAAATATTAAGGACTAGTTATTATTGGTCCTCTATATTTAAACACCCATACAAGTTTGTACGATTCTGTAATGAATGTCAGAAGGTTGTTGGTAGAGAAAAWTTTTATGCTATTCCTTTGCAACCAATCATACCTAATTTTCCATTTTCGAAATGGGGATTAAATTTTATTGGGYCTATTAATCCTCCTTCTGCAGGTCATGTATTTATTTTAAATGTTATATACTACTTTACAAAGTGGGATGAAGAAATTCTTCTTAGACATGTTAAAGATGAATAGGTGATCTCCTTTATCAAAACAAATAGTTTCKAGATTTGGTCTTGCTATTGAAATCGTCTCTAATAATGGACAAGCTTTGATGTCTAGAAAGTTGATGCATTTCCATAGTAAGATTGGAGTGAAACATTTCACTTCATCAATCTATTACCCTTAGAGAAATGGGAAGGTTGAGTCCACAAACAAAWATCTGGTTAAAATATTAAAAAGGATCATTGATAATAAACCCCACTAGTGGCACACTTTATTAACATATTCCTTATGGGAAGATCGCACAACCACAAAGAAAAGMATAGGAMATACCCCTTTTCATATACTTTATGGTCATGACATTGTTATGCATGTTGAACTTGAACTAATTTCTCTTATCTTGGATTTACAGATTGAAGAGATAAATTCGACAAATATTCCTTAGAGATTTAGTGCTTTGCTAGATCTAGAAGAACATAGGAATTATGCTCTTAATACTTTTAAAAAAAAAGAGCAATCTGTTAAAAAGATTTTAACAAAAAAGCTAAAAAAAACTATTTTTGCAGTTAGTCAAAAGGTGATTTTATGGGATTCTACTCATGGGGATAAAGGGAAACACTCAAAATTTTAGAATTTGTGGCTAGGTCCATATATAGTTGTGTTTTTCATTGGAAACAAATCTTACCTTCTCAAATATGAAGATAGAAAATTGTTCTTGTATACCACTGATGGTTCACATTTAAAGCATTATATTGAACCAGAGAGAAAAGTTTAATAATTATAATTTAAATATGTAAGTAACTTTGTATATAAATAATTTTTTCTTTTTTTTTCCTTTTCATTTTTCTTTCTTTTCAAATTTGTATGTGGTTTTTTTTTTTTTTTTTTTTNATAAAAGTCTTGTTTTAAATGCTTGGACCAAAGCAATTATTGTAATTTCACATAGCATTTGCAAAGAGGTTACTAATCAAATATGATCTTGATGCATGCAAGCATTCAGAATAAACAAATTTCCTCTTGTATGTTCATAGTTTCACTTTGCTAAGTAATTAATCATTTATGAAGTTATCTCTTGCAGGAAGCTTAGAAGTCTACTTTTCCCAAGTTATCTTTCTTTCCCTTGCTTCATTCCCAGAGAGAAGTTTTGGCATACAAGGCATAGATTCATGATGTTTCTTCTTATTTTCTAACATTAATCTATGCATTTTTTACTCTGTAACATAATTATCCAAGATCGGTGATAATTTCAAAGAATAGCATGCATGATCCTTATATGCATTGACTGACCAACCAAAGTTTCTAAATTTTGGCCTAATATAACTAGACAACCCTATAGATTCGCCATTTGTTGACCCAATATATATATGGACAATATTTATAAAATCCTGCAAATGATTGTAAGACTAAATCCTAACCATTACTTTATTTTACTAAGGTTCACCAGGGGGTCCCACTAGGAAGATTATACAATGAATCCTAAGGGGTATCATTTCATTTTGTGATAAGAATGGTTATAACTCATGTCTATGGAATAAAATTATATGGTGATATGTAATAGTTATGATTTATATTATATATTATGGGTTATACTATATGTTTGGCATAAGAAACAAAAGAGGCAATATAATGTTTGGGTGATACATATGTCATTCCATTGATAATATCACAAATTTTAATCATTGATCGCTCACCCTATCACTTTGATATGGTTGATATATGATCCATATGTAGCATGGATGTGCATATTAATGGTTATTGGTATTTGAAACAACTTTGATCAAAGTGATAATTAATGCATGGGATACTTATGTTTCGGGGTTAAGGTGATGGAATAGCAGTATGCTAGCTCATTTTGTTTGTTTGAAGATCATGAGGGTTTGAAGCTCGCATGTTTTCTGAGCTAGTTTACCATTGCAAAGACTCCCTCCCTCACACAACATTGAACTCAAACCAAAACAAACTTGGCATAAGAGAATTGTGGGTGTATAAATCTTGGTCTTTGTGGTACAAGTCTGGGATCAATTTACATCTTTCATAAACGTATGTAGCAGTTTACTGGTGTTGATGAGGAAAATAATTTAGTACCAACTTTTTTATTGTTAAATGATTTGTGATGGTTATGTCTGATTTGCTTCCCTTCTTCATTGCAATTTATACTTTTGTCCCAGCTACATTCGAGTAATGTCATTTTTCTTTCACAAAGACACATATAGTCCAGTTGATAATTTGTTGTATTTTGCATTCACGAGGATTGACAAGCAATACACTAAAAGCATGAATGTATGGTTGTGTATCTTTGTTCCCTATAAAAGTTATGAACTTTCCCTTCACGAATTTGATATTTCATTGTAGCACCTTTGTTTTGAAAATGAAAAATGAATTATCCTTTGTTTGACCATTATATATCAGTATCTCATTTGCATATTCCTATGATTGCAAAGATGTTATTTAAAATAAAATAAAAATGTCTCCCTCTGAACTACCATACCCTATTACATCTCATGAATAAGTTTTTAAGACAAACCCTTCACCTCAAATTGGGTTCATTGAAAAAAATGCTCCATACACTTAGCGTTATTATATTTGCATAAATAAAAAAGGAAAAAATATTGTAAGTAGATTTTTTCAGTGAGGAAATTTTTGAAAGAAAAAGAGTCCACTGTCAAATTGTGGCCTGTAGCCAGAATTTTGTCAAAATTTTATTTGAAGCCATCCAATAATGTTCTAAAAGACTTCAAAACCTAAAACTCAAAATTAATATCCATACGGATTCATCTCACCACTCAATAGTTTTTCATTACCATAACCCTATCATTCTCAAAACAAATTCATTGCAAACCATAATCAATTAATACATTGTGAAAATTACATTTTTCTTCATTTTACATGCAATTGATAGTTGTCATGAATTTAATAGATGCTTTATGATTCTATATGATCTTTTTCATTCGTGGATCAAGGGGATCCTATAGAAGATAAGGGAGAAGGAAAAATTATTTTGTACAAGAAGATTAGGTTATATGTCCACTTTAATGCTAATTTTGATGAGTTCAATCATTTGGCACATATTGGGCACCTTTTTCTTGGGTTGAAAGCAAGCCTTTCATGAGCCTTTGAGACCTATAAATGTACCTATGCAACCCCATCCGAGTATTTTGACATCCCTCTGCATCCACAATCTGACCTAGCCAATGATGGGTGGGAAACAAACCAAAACAAACATGTTTTAAGAAATGCAAAATGGCCAAGCATGCATTAAAATCATCCTCAACATGAATTTTTTGTTGCTTCTATTGCTCCTACTAATTCTTTCTCTCAGACTTAGCCTTACATTGAAGTTAAATCCTCTTATTTAAAGCTACCTGCAGATGAAAAGGGAAAGAATCTTATGAAAGAATCTTCAAGTTAGGAAATCTCAAAACCTGCTTATATCCACTCCAAGGTAAGTGCAAAGGAGTTACAAGGAGAGGACAAAGGGGAAATTTCTCACTTAGACATGTTTCAGATATCTTAGTACTGATATTTTATGCTTATGTGAATAAAAATTTGACTTGGTTTGACATTTTCAAATTTTGGCTATTAAAGAAATTTTGTTTTATATCAGCAATTTTTGGAGGGATAAGATGGAAA
>JASDQU010738287.1:1812-43302 GCA_032191745.1 Picea mariana
ATTTGCAAAAGACATGCAGAATGAATTTGAAATGTCATTACTTGGAGAACTATCCTTCTTTTTGGGACTTCAGATACGTCAAAGCAATCAAGGAATTTTTATTTATCAAACCAAGTATATCAGAGAAATTCTAAAGAGGTTCGGAATGGAAGATTGCAAACCAGTTATCACTCCCATGCAAACTAGTTGTAAGTTGAGCAAAGATGATGATTCAAAGTCTACAGATCAGAGGCAATATAGGTCAATGATTGGAAGCCTACTATATGTGACAACATCCAGACCAGATGTAATGCAGGCAATTGGACAGGTGGCATGATTTCAAGCAGCACCAAAGGAATCACATGTATTAGCAGTAAAAAGGATCTTCAGATATCTCAAAGGAACAGAAGAGTTTGGATTATGGTATCCAAAAGGAAAAGATCTATCACTTATTGCCTACACAGATGCAGATTGGGCAGGTTGTATTGATGACCGACGAAGCACCAGTGGAGTTGTATTCTACTTAGGTGAGTGTTTGGTATCATGGCTAAGCAAGAAACAATCATTGGTATCTCTATCTACAACCGAGGCAGAGTATATTACAGCAGCAACATGTTGTACACAGGTTCTTTGGATGAAACAAACTTTGACAGATATACAGGTTGAGTATGATGAGCCCATTCCAATATATTGTGATAATACAAGTGCCATCAATATCTTAAAAAACCCAGTGATGCACTCCAAGACAAATCACATTCCAATCAAGTATCACTTTCTATAGGAACAGGTTGCAGAAAAGAACATCAGAGTTGAGTATGTGGGCACAAAATAACAAGTAGCAGACATCTTTACAAAACCACTTCCACGGGAAGCCTTTGAATATCTTCGCTAAAGACTTGGAGTTATTTCTACTCCAAAAATGAATGTTTTTTGAATGCTTGTCTTATATGTCTTAGATGTACACGAGGAAGCACCATAAGAGGATAGTCTGTCAGGGGGAGCAGCCCCGGATGGAAATATACCTTTGCCATTGATGACAAAGGAGGAGAGATTTTTCAGATGCAGAGGACAAAGGCATGGTTCCAGGGGGAGCAGATTTATCAGATGTGGAGGACAGAGGCATGGTTCTAGGGGGAGTAGATTTATCAGATGCAGAGGACAAAGGCATGGTTCCAGAGGGAGCATGAGTGATATGATTTCAGTATTGCATCAAAGTGTTGCCATCAATGCCAAAGGGGGAGATTGTTGATTAAGGTTGGTTGTCATTGATGTCAATCCTTGAAGAAAGCCACGTAGCACAGAGGTTTAGGTAATGGACCCAATATTTTTTTATGTAAATATGACTCATTATTGATTTGTCATGGTTGATAAGAAGTAAATATGGATGAACTCCAAATTGGTCCCCTTATGGTGAAAGCCCTCACGGGAAGAAGCTTTGTGGAGTAAGAGAACCCATGCTTAATTATGGAATAATGAGATGAAGGAAAGTGAATTTGTCAGGGAAAATATCCTAGATGGATAGTTCTTGTCATTTCATTTCCGGTGGTATGTGGAATGTCACATGATTCCTCACGGTTAGAGAGTTATGGCCATGAGAAGTTGGAGACCCCAGGTTTGGGTAATGGACACAAGTTTGTTTGATGGGTAACGGTATGAGTTATGATATATTTTCAGATAATACTATTCTATATCGATAGTACATGTCATGACATTTCTGGTGGTATGTAGAACGTCACATAACGCCTCACGGTTTGAGAGTTATGGCCTTACAAAGTTGGAGGACCCTCATATGTCATCTAAAAGCCCCAAAAGGTCAAAGTAATCAAAGTGGTTTAAGAGATTTTAAAAGGCAAATAATTAAGTGAAGTGATGAGTGTATTATAATTCAAAGTGAATAAAAAATAATTTATTTCAATAATAAATTTAATGGATAAATTAGAAGTGGACCCAACCCTAAAATAAGGAAAATGGGCCAAGTGACCTAGAAGATGTTGTTAAGGAAGCTACTTGGAGAGTATAAATAAGAGACAAGGCTCTCTCATTTGAATCACACTTGAGCATATTGAATATATATGTGTTTCTGAGGTAACCAAGGATATCTAAATCGGAATTATGAGTGAAGGTGAAGAAAAGAAGGCTGAAATGCAAGGAAGGATAAATTCTTTTGATGGTGCTTTCTAAGGTATGTTATTTACAGGTCATCTCACCATTTTTGCTATAACTTTTTTTCTATAATGATTCAGACTGTAAAATTTCTATGCAAGTGAGAAAACATATCCAAGTATCTGTGGTAAAAAATTCAGCTTGTGGTTCATTGTATTTGAGTACCTAACATGGCCTCATTGCTAGGACCCATTATTTATTTTCACCATAGTGATGTTCAGGAGGGGTGTTGGAGTTACTTCACACTCACCTAGGATTTCTTTTTCCTGAGGTTTTTTCTTGTTTATTTGTCATAATTAGTCATTATCCAGTCTCCTATATTTTAGGAGAGAATATTCCATCTAGAGAATATTCTCTTTCAGTTGACACTTCAGTTTGACTAGTTGAGTTGAGTTCAGATGCTGCATTGGTTTTGTCACCATGAAAAATTGGGATCATCACCAGCTAACACACACTTTCCTTGGTATCATCACCAGACTAGCACATTACCCTTGATTTCCTGAGTTAACTCCTCACTACTCTTTGTTCAGTCAGTTAACTGAAGACTAGTTGACTAGTTAACCCAACTAGGTGGCAGTTCACTCTCGTAACTGCCTAGGAGACTAGACTAGGTAGCATTTCACGCCCGTAACTATTGGTGTGTGTCCAGATCACTCTAGACCACCACTATGGCTCATTGGTTCTCCTCTTCTGCACACTCATTGAGTTATACAGAGTATATCATGTGTAAATTATTCATTATTCACAACGGGGTAAAATCATGAAGATGGGTAACACTTTTGTGAGAATCAGGTCTCTAAAATTCATAGCGGCATTTTTTCAGCCGAAAATTTGCACGTCAAATTGAACGGTGCCCTTGAAATTCATGTGCAATATTTTTCGGATGATTTTTTTCCTACGGTAAGCATATTTCGGCCGAAAGACTTTTCGGCCAACACATTTATTTTTAATGGATTCCGTTAAAAACTAGGTTTCGACCGAAAACCTGAAAATGGGATTGTTTGCAGGAAACTGCAAATTCTCACCAGCTTACTTGATCTTTGGAGGTAGCAGACTCCTACAAATACTTAGAATTTAGTTTTAGAATTGATACCAACAATTTCAAAATTGAATCTACTTTCATTGGATATAATTTGTTTTCATTTTCATTGGTTTTATCTAATTTTATTTATTTTTATAAAAAAATCACTGCATAATATTTTTAGGTGAGATTATGATTCAGTGAAATGAAAAATCCATATCTCTAAAAATACACAGTAGAAAATTATGGAAAATTTATATTCATAATCCTTAAAAAAATCTCTTCAAAAGGGTGTTTTTAGATTTTACTTTTAATTAAAAATTAAGATAGACACATGGTGGGGGGAAACATGTGTTTAAAATCTATAACTTTTTCAGATTGTTCAACTTCAAAAAATTCTACAAATTATAATATTCATCTGTTAGATTCAAAACTATAGTCATCACAAAATAGAGTCTGTGTAGATTGTTGTAGTGTATTTCATTTGTCAAAAACAAAAGTTTAATAATGGATACATTGTTGGGGGGTAAAATAACTCATTATCTTTCCCTTCATTTTTAAGGAACATACTGTCAAACAATTTCCAAATTGACATATCAAATCTTAATAAAAAAAAATTGAAAAATAGTCAGTAGAAAGCTAACAAAATTCTTCACAAGTTTTTTTTTTAAAGTAAAGTAAAATTCTAAATAAAAAAAAATACTTTTGTTTACCAGAAGTTGAAGAACCTATTAAAATAAAATAAAAATTCTCATAAAACAAGCAAAAGTGTTAACCATCTTCATGATTTTACCCAACGGTTAATGAGAATTCTTTAATTATTTCTCTCCTTATTCTTCTTTCTCAAATTCTCTCTACAAATGTGTGTATTATTGTTTAGCTAGATCTATTATGTGCAGGTTCAACACATTTACATGAATGATCTTCTTTGTGGTGTAGTCCTTCTGAATTTTTTCCTTTACTGATCATGATCATGATTGAAGATTCTTTGTGGCTTGAATGTGGAGGGTCTTCTTGAAGATGTATCTTTATCAAATTTCTTAGATTCTAGTTGACCATGATTTCTTCCTTTGAGTACTTTTGCATAAATCTTGCTCTTTTCTTCATTCTTCTTTTATGGCAACCTAGAATTCTTCTCTTCATTCTCTATTATTGATGTGGATGTTTATGTCTCTTCAACGCTCTTACTAAGCTTGATGACTTTGAATCTTAGTGTGACAACTTATTCTTCAAGCTTCTCAACCTTTTCTTCTTTCTTTATTATCTGAGACTTCGTGACTTCTTCAGTTTTCTTTTCTTCTTCAAGTTGGATCTTCAAGGTGATAATCTCTTCTTCAACTTTTCTTTCTTGTTGACTGAATTATGCTTCAAGCTGATTTAAATCCTCGGTTCTTTCCTTGAGAAGATATGTCAATATCTTCTCTCTCTTTTTTGTTTCTTCCTTTTGTGTTGTTATTATGGCTTCCAAACACTGCTTCTGACTCTTGAACGTTTCTTCAATTTCTTTGGCTTCTTTCAAATGATCCTATGGACCTGTAATAATATGATGTACTTCTTCCGATATTTGAGAAATTTTCTTTAGCTTAATCAATTCTTCCTTGAGGAGATGGTTTTCCTTCTTTGCTTTGCTTAATTGAGTGAAAACATAGTTAAATTTTTCCTCAATATCCACTTCACTCTCTTCTTCTTTTGAGTCTGTATGACATGATGAACATATTTCTTCTTGTTTTGTACCTGCATCTTCTTTTCCATTCTCTAACTCTTTAATGGGAAAAAAATAGATATTATGTAGCTTATCCCAAAGTTCTTTGGCTGATGAAAATTTACCAACCTTTTCTCTTACCAGATCAAGTAATCCTTCCCAAATGAATCCATTTATATTTTTTTATTCTTCTTCAATTCCTTCTTGGTTGCAGTCTTTTCCCTTTTTGAACTATCATATCATGTAGCAACTCATTTCCAAATATCCTATCCTTGTGCCTCCAAAAATACTTTCGTCATTCCACTCCATATCTCATACTTTAAACCATTATGACCATTAAACAATGGTACTCCATTCTAAAAATAAACCATGATCTCCTTCCAGTGGTTAAATTGTTTCCTTGAGGAATCAGCTTTGATACCAATTGTTGGATTAATGAGAGGGGGAGGGGGGGTGAATCAGTAATGAGAAATTATACCAATTATTAATCATTTAAACCACAATGTATATTATTTTACTTATTCAACCATGTTCATATGTTCATAATCAATATCTTATTGTATCATAAGAATTAACATTCATTAGTGCATAATAAACAATAAAAAACACATCCACACAATTCACAGTACACCAATATTTACATGGAAACCCAATGTGGGAGAAAACCACAAAATTATTTTTTTATATGACAAGAATTACATTCAAGGAATCACCAACTTCCAATTCTCCAGCTACAACTCGAAGGAGGCTCTAACCCCCTAGTTTCTCAGACTACAACCTGAGGGAAGGTCCAACTCCTCAATTATATGGATACAACTAGAAGGAAGCTACAACCCCTATGTTCTCTAGCTAGAACTGGGAGGTGGCTACAACCAACTATCATTTCCCCATCCAACTACCCTGAAATATAAGTAGAATGATGGAAGCACTTCTACACTGTCAGTGTGAGATATACTGTTGTAAACCTATACCAATATATGCCACTGATCTGTAATAAACATGTGCCACTATCCTGTAACCAACCTATACTTGTGTCTTTCTTGTACCAACAAAACTAAATACACTGACATGTACCAATACTCTCCTCAATATATCAAATCTGATAACATAGATCGCATATCAAAAATCACAAGAATATCACTCAAACCATGTGCCAATAATGCACATCAACCATGTACATCAACACTATACAAAGTTAACCAAAAACATGTACCGATCATGCATCAACAACAAACCAAGATATGCCTCGGCAAGATGTATCAAGATCACTATGTACTTCAAGTATGTATCTCATCCATGTACCCAATCATATACCTCTACCATATACCAGTAATATACACCAAGATAACAAACAAGATACCTCTAGCAATGCACCACACTCTCCATAAATCAAATATCATAAATCCTCACATCAACCATGTGCCACAACCTCACTATTATATAGCCTCTATCTTTACCAATAACTTTATCAACATACCTCAACCAAAATCCCTCTAACATAAACCAATACTAAACTTTAGTAGATCTGCCTGAAATCAACTCTACAACAAGCCCTAACTTACAAGAGGGAATCCAACATATTTATAAGAAAAACCCTCAACCAGATTCATAGATTCAACACTACACATATAAAAACCACACCTTTTTCTTCTTGTAGCGTTCTACTGCCGCGATTTTTCTGCCGCACTTTTTTCTACTGCAATTTTTCTACCGCATGTTTTCTGCTGCACTTTTCTTGCCACGATTTTTCTGCCGAACTTTTCCTACCGCGATTTTTATTCCGCACTTTTTCCTACCGTGATTTTGTTGCCGCACTTTTTCTCTATTAATAATACCTGCCCAAATAATCTTTCACAAAATAGATATTCAATGATATTCAATAAGTGCTAACGGGAGACCATTGCTCTCTTATTTATACTCTCCAAGTAGCTTCCTCTAGATGTATCAACTTTTGTCTTTTGTCCACTTAACCACTTAACTTAACAAATTTCCACAAATAGTAATTCTCCACTCCTAGTTGCAACTAAATTTATTATTTAAATAATTTCTCTTTACAACCACTTTATTATTTAAATAATTTATCTTTACTCACAACTTCTTGTTGCAACTAACTTTTCTATAATTAGTCAATTCATAACTTCTTTGTCCTTAACTAACTTCTTGTTGAAACCACTTTATTATTTAATTTATTTATTGGTCAACCACTTCGACTATTCAATCTTCTCATCACAACTACTTTACCATAATTACCAAAATCACAACTTCTTGTTGCAACTAATTTATTTTTAATTATTTTCTTAATGCAACTACTATACCCATGATTAACTCCTAATTACCATCTATTTGACTAGTACACTTCTAGGAGCTTCTAGAATAATTGACTTCTTTTACCTTCTAGGGGCTTCTAGATAACTCATGAAGGTTGTCCAACTTCATATGGCCATAACACTCTAACCATGAGAATTTATGTGACGTTCCACATATCACCGGGAATGACATGACATATACTATCCATCTAGAATAGTCTTACCTGTAAATTTACTGGTCTTCATGCCTTTATACCTCAAACAAACAGACTTGGGTCCCTTACCCATGCCTTTGCACTACCATAATTTGCTATTGGACTTCTCCAAGGGTTGACATCAATATAGAATATCACTCTCCAAGGGTTGACATCAATCACAGCCAACAATCCAAACCAACTGTCCACCAACCTAATCCAATTTTCTGACACATACGACCTCTATTTTAGGCATGTGATAGCCTGTTGGAAAGGTATTTTCTATAATTAGATATTATGCCATCAAACTCTGATTTTGTCTACAGTTTGACTGTTGCAAGCCAAAAAAAGACTATTTAGGGCCCCAAAACGGCCCTGGAAGTACAAAAAGATGTAATGACATTAAAAACTCCAAAATAATCCAGTTGGATTACATGGGTAGCCACCAATCTCGACCTGGAAGCTGTGTAGGTATTTAGACGACCTCGCAAGTGTAGAACCCACAATTACAAAAAATTACAAAAGAACGTGTGGAACTAAAAACTATTAAGAGAAGCCAGTTGGAATAGATGGGTGGCCACCAATATCCACTTGGATCAGTCCTCCCCCCTTAGGAAGAAATGGTATCCATTGCGTTGAGTGCCCCCATCAGGTGAGGAAATTTCTGCTAAATTTGGCTCCGGGTGATCCACTAACCTTGGTGCATGAGCTTCCATGCCTTGAGAACCCGATAAATCTAGATCCTCTACTGGTGAGTTCCCTTGACCTACGTGTCAAGTATATGATCAGTGGATGCATGTTCCATGCAGTTGGGGTTGAGCTCTGTTGGTGTCAATTGTTCTACGATCTCCGAGGTTTCCAATAATGGTGGAAAATATGGTCGAAGCAGGTCCACATTGAACACTAGGTGCAATCCAAGGAAGGGGGGAGTGTTGAGCTCAAAATCATTGTCACCCACAACCTTGGTGATAGTGTAAGGCCCATATATAAGTGGAAAAAGCTTCCGATGGGACCCTGTAAGGATTTCTTTCTACAAATGTAACGAGACCTTGTCTCCCACTTGAAACTTGTAAAGTACCCGATGTTGATCATGACACTGCTTATACTTAGCATCGACTTTCTGCAAAATCTCATGGACCTGTTGGAGGATGTGTTGAATCCGCTCAATGAATCTGGTGGATTTTTTGACCTCAGACTGAACATGGGAAGAATCTGTCTGTGTGGTTGCAATAGGTATTGCAACATCAATGGGACCAAAGGGTTGGAATCATAACCCCACCCGAAAGGGGCTATGGTCGTGTTGAGTGCTCAACACACCCTAAAAGTTCTGTGACCATTTCCTTTTGGGTACCACTTTGTTTTCTACCTTTGATTGTTTTCGTCTTGGTTTGAAATTGATAATCCTTTTAGCTTATACATTTCATGTCTTAAGTTTCTCTTGAACATACAACAAAGAACCATATTAAGAGGCACAACGACTACTCAAGGAATCAACGACCCAGAATTTTCTCGACACCCTAGAGAAGTTCAACATCAGTGAAAGATTAAGGTGGAGAAAATAATTATGGGAAGTCAAAGTAGCTGAATGTCGACCCTCGTTGGTGTCGAATGATAGTAGTGTTTATTTCTTATGAATAACCTTGGAAAGGATTTCACCAAAGGCCGATCTTTTCAGGCTCGGTAGAAAAGTATGATTGTAAGCGTCGTGCATAGATAAAAGTGACACTGCCGACTACTGAACTCTCGAAACAAGTTTAGTATTGGCGAGGGTGAACTAATTGTTTCCCTGACATGATAATTACTCCGATGTCGCCCGATATTGGCAGTTGTGGCCTCTAGTATTTTCTTAAGTACTCTCGGTGCAAGTGAGAATCCAAGTATGATTCTTATCCACTAGCCAAATGTATTTCCATGATTAAATATTTTCAATAACCAAAGTCAATAATTCCATGGAAGTATTAATTGATATCAAAGATTTTACAAAGAAAAGCAATAGCAGACTCACAACATAATAACAATGATCCCAAAAAAATATAATAATCTACGAAAAAGACTTGAATAAGAATACACATTTGATTCACATATGAAATAAGCATGATACATTCAAACACCTTCTTTTCTTTTTATATACACAATCAAAACTTCCGCCAGGCTTCGTTTTACATACGAATAGACAACCTCGACGACTCGGCTAACCAGCATAGTCACCGTAAGATTACAAAATTTTACAAAAGAAGAAATACAAAGAGGTGTTAAGCAACACTTCCAAGAACACAGAGCGAGAACCCGCCAACTATATGTCTCATGTGCACTGGTCCTCTCTCAGATTGTCTTTCGCACTTTGTGATGTCTTATGCTCCACTGTTGCTGCCATCCACTGCGCCTCGCGCAACTGCACAATCATGTCTTTTGCTTCCTGAAGTCGTCTCTGAATCCAAATAGTGCTTCCTGCATGACCTTGCGACAGGGCTATCCCCTATTTTTTCGCCACCAACTGACGTCGCAGTTCTCTATTCTCTTGGTAGAGCTCAGCTATTGCATGTTGAGCCTGCTCTAATTGCTAAGTGAAATTTTCTATGGGAGTACCCGACGCTTCTTCCCTCCCCTTTATTCTCCTGCCTCCTTTGCCAGCGTTCCCTACCAACTCTGAATGGTTGGTAAGCATCACATACTCCTCAAGGGTTGGACGTGCACTCAGTTCGGCTTTGGGGTGGTCCTCCTCTCCTTCCCGAGATTTCTTCCTAGGCCTGCCTCTTCTCCGCGGTTTTGGGCCCGGAGAAGGCACAATATCCATCATGGATCTTTCGGACGTATATGAAACCATCCCAAGCTCCTCCGTTGACACTAACACTACCTCCAGGCAGATACCTGTACCTCTCATTGGAGTCTCAAGTACACAAGAAGCCAACAAGAAAGAGTCCCAGGCACATTGGGGTTGAGACCTGGCACTCCGGCTACCTCGTAGACCTCGTCCTGTGTTTGAAGGGGATCCCATAATTTCAAAATCATAAGGAAATCTAGGCATCCACAGATGATAAATAATTTTTGAACGGGACTTCGCCAAGACGAACTTACCGAACCAGAATTCTAGGGAATACGAGCTCGACATATACATAGAATTTCTCACAAAGCTCCTGGAATTTATAGAGAAATCAAGGAGCGACACTAGGCATGCCAACATAATACCCGCACCTCACAACATGATGTTGGGAAAAATCGGCACACCATAGTTGATCGATGGATGCGATCCAGAACATGAAAACGTTGTCGATATGGGTTTGCAGGAAAAACATGCGATGCGATCCTTTCGATCCTCTTGAACTTTTGAACCTTTGTTATTGATGAATGATGCTTGGCATGCTTCATGGTATGGGTTCTGGAGGCGTTTAATGACTTTATATATACGATATCCGACCTCTTGGGAGCACACATGCACATAACTCGTCCTCGACGCCTTTTTTTCGACCCCAAAGGTCAAGTAATTACTATGATAATTTATACATTCATGTCTATCGTACTTGATTAGCCACACTATGGCATGCTGATGTATTCATTTAAACCAAAGAGGAGTGGCAGGTTCACAGGTCACTCAAAGGAAGCATTTGGGATCACGTAAGTATTAAAAACAAATAAGACTAGAAAGATACACAGGTACGTGTTAATATTTTTGTTTGTTTATGTCTTATCATAGGTTTCTTAATCACTAAAGTACTTTTGTTTTAATTGCAAGAAGAACCTTCCCAATCACCGACTAGAGTATGTCCTATGACCCCATCGAAGAACCAAAAGAGACACCGAAACTGAAACACTGAAGAGATGAAGTATGTCGGGCTCCCCAATTTTGGCACCCCCAATATGTTGATCGACCTAAACAAAGTAATCAAGTTGTGCATCGCACAAGATGTGTTATGGGTCGAAGACTGTGAAAATTTCACCGTTGCAAAGCCAGGGCAAGTGCAATAGTTCGTAGGACATCCAATCAAATCCTAAACCATGCTTCATCAATTGAACTTCAGTCTCGAAAAGTATTGGACGCAAGCGGCAGACATCAGAGGGATATATGCGGCTGCAATGGAACAATGTAGATTTCCATGGGGAAACACCTGTGAAGAACTCTTTATCAGATGGTCTGATTATGAAAGAAGCCACCCTTTTCAAGAAACATCTCAGGTGGACTATTGAAATATTGTTAGATGATAACGCCACGTGGCGATTTTTTATTAGCTCAAATTGTATTTAGTCGTTAATTATTTTTAAACTTTATATTATAAATAGAGGCATCGACCAATGAGTCAAGGGTCAATGGTTGTTGCAAGAAATCTTTCTTTTGGTTGTTGATAATTATTTTGAGACTGCTATGAATTGAGAAGCCCTTCTAGACCAAAGACAAGCTATCTTCATCAGATGTGTGTGATTGTAGTTGGAGAAGAATTACTTCCTTTCCTATTCCATGAATGTTGCAGTAAATGAGTAAGAGAAATTGGTTATGTTGTCAATTTATCTGGTGCAATGTTTTGATGTTCTTTTCTTTAAATGATGAAGATAAATCATTGTGTTTTTATGTGATGAATGTTATGGTGGATGAATTATTTTTCTTACCGTGATCTTGATCACAGATGTGTTTTCTTTCTGTTAATTAGCTCTCTCGGACAGTAATTGGATGTTCATTTGGTTGGTGTATTATTACTAGGCCTTTTGGCATAAAATCATTGTCTGCATGTTCGAGCAGCGGGTTATCCCAAGTTCGACCTCTTCCCAATAGTTTAATCTTTTGTCCTGTTGTTTGTTAAGTTGGTTTATACTAGATTTCATATCTCACACCATCCCCCACCCAATAGAAATACAGAAAAATAATTTTCCTAACTGAGGAAGAGCCTCCAACAAAATATACAAAAGCCCATCGATAATCTAGCCAGATCGCAAGATCTGGAGAAGCATTCCACTCCAAACACTGCAGAGTCTAATTGGGCCTCGGTGGCGGGTTTGGTTCCTGCTATTGAGTCAGGGGATTTAGGCCCCATCAACAGAACTGGTGCAAGAAGGAGGTCCTGAAGAATGAATGGTTGAGTATATAAGTTATATAAACATTTCAAACAGCCTACAGATTCGTAATGGCCCACATGCATGGCTAGTCATCCTACAGACAACCCACGTTTACTGAGTACTCATGAAGCGGGTAGCTCACCCCATTCTGAAGGAGAACTTTTGCACCCTAAAATACTTTAAGCCCTCCCTCACGAGGAAGTGAATCAGTTTAGGAGAATTACAGAGCCTACACCCAACAAATCGACGTGTTGTCCTTCACTCCTATCCTCCCTCGAAGAAAAAAAAAAAGCAGGCTAGTAGTCAGCACTCCCAATGAAGTTTAGGTACACTCCATTGAAGACTTAATTGATTTTGTGATTACTGAAATCCAAGAACCTGTTGATCTAATACCCGAGACACCAGCCAGAAACATCTTTGAGCCAGATGACCTTTCGAAGAGGAAGAGCCTGACTCTTACTCTGAAGATATGGAAGGGAACAATGGTCATGAGGAGGAAAGAGAAGTTCCACTTCAAGACAACTAACCTTGGTTGGTTGGGGACATTGTGGCCATCCCTAGAAGAGTACACAATCTCCCTCGGCACCCGGAGAAGATGCTCCCCAACAATGATCCTGAAACCTCAGGATTTCTCAAAGATCATATCAAGAAATTCATACTCGCGATCAGGCTTATGAACATTCAACATGAAGATGTAGTATGCAGAATTTTCCCCTACATGTTTGAGAATTCAGCCTCCACGTGGTATTTTAATTTTCCAGTAGGATCTATAACCAGCTAGACTAAGTTCCAAAAGGATTTTCTAGACAAATTTTCTGAATAAACTACCACAGGAGCCCTTATGGCTGAATTATTCGTAGCCACCATGACCCAAAAAGAGAGGGTCAAAGATTTCAATCAAATATTCACGACTATCCTAAACAAATTTTAGCCCGTGGTGAAACCAACTCAAGAGTTGCAAATCGAGGTTTATGCCAACGCGCTCTCGACCTCTATTTCCATGTTCGTTAAAAGAGTCGCTAAGAAAACCCTTGCAGAGAATTTTGAAGAGGCCAATACGATAGAGTTCCAAATGAAAGGATGTAAAGAAGGCTAGGCCCCTCTAGTGAGAAAAGGAATCTAGCCCCCTCCCAGGAGAGGAATCCTTTTGACTAGACCATCAGGGAAACCAGTTGAACCAACTCCCGATAAGGGTAATGGAAATATAGAAGACCTGCAACACATGGTTAAGAAACTATCAAATGAGATTATAGATATAAAATGAAATGCAGGTGAGGGAAACCAAGGCCAAATGCCCTATAATCCTTTCTTTAAAAGAAACCAGCCTTTCAAAGCAATTGAACCTCCCCCAGCCAACCTAAAAATTGATCTAGGGAATGTTGCATCTGATTCTTTCTGTACTTACCACCAAGAGAACCAATTGAAAAGAGAATGACCTCAATGGGTCCATGCCAGGAATTTAATGGCCAATCATTTTCTGGATGAAGTCTCCCTGACTGAACCATCCAGCAGTCTAGCCTTGAATGTTGTCGATCAGGAAGAGGTTGACCAACCACAAGACACAGCCATGCTGATATGGGATCCCGACGTGATCGCATCTTCGGATGATCTGTTTGAGTCTCGGGAACAACCCATAGAGGTATCAATAGTACAGACATGTAGTAAGGGTCAACCTGGCCCAAAAGATACCGATGCCACCCGTGCCTCGCAAAGTAAGTTAACTCCCAATCACCTGAAAATACCTTTCACTCCCGGTAAAAATCCTATAAGCATCCATACTCAAGATTCTAGTAAATTAGATTACAATGTAGTAGAAGATTTGAAGAAGCTAAAAGCTAATGTGTCAGTTATGGACATATGTAGAATCCCTCAGCAGAAAGACCTTCTATTGCAAGCTCTGAATTCGGTAGAAAACCCGACCACCAGAGATAGTCAGAGGAAGAATCTACCCCCTACAGATTTAGCAAGAAATCCAACCATAAACACCTACTCAGGAGGTAGGAGAGAGAGGCCTTTCATACCACCTTTACTTTTAATGTTTGAAGTCTTCAATAGGAATCTCCACAATTGTGTGGTGGATTCCGGGGCATCTTCTAATGTCATGCCCTTGGTCGTTTGTAATAAATTAGGTGATGTCCCTCTAAAAAGTGATAAGAATGTCATACAACTGGACATGACCCAAGTCAAGGTCATGGGGGAACTCAAAGATGTGATGATCAGGATAGCCACTCATCCTAATTTTGTGTAGGTGATTGACATCATTGTGGTGGATATCCTTGAGGCATATGGGCTATTATTGAGCCAAGATTGGTCTGAAAAACTAAATGGATATTTTATCATAGACTAGAACACCTTTGGCTACCACTGAAAGGATATAAGAACATGATCAGGATCGATAGGGAGAGATACCTGAAGCATACGGTCACTGATCTGAAAACCCCGAACGAACCTGCCTCTACCAATTTCCCCATATTGGGAAATTATTCCTGTGATTCTCACTTCGGACTTTTCTCCTCTCCTGTCCAATGTTTCACTTACTCAAAAATCTGAAATGGTCTTCCAAGAAGAATCCCCGATGCCAATAGAAGATTCTCTCTTTTGTCAAAGCCCCACGTTAGGACTACCGCAAGAAAAGACCGGAGAACAAAACCCCGGTGATAGGAGAGAAAGGAGCGATTGTTGCTCGCAAATCTGGACCCTCTACTTTGATGGATCCAAATCGCAAGAAGGGTCAGGATCAAGGTGCATCCTTATCGATCAGAAAGGTAAACGTCATTTCTTGTCTTGTAGACTAGAATTCGAGTGCACCAACAATACCATCGAGTATGAAGCTCTAGTACAAGGATTAAAGAAATCCATATATCTAGGCATCAAGGAACTAAATTTTTTTGGAGATTCTGAAATCATTGTTAGACAAGTAAGGAATACTATACATTTCAATTCACCTCATCTTAAGAACTACCAAGAGGAGATCCATCGGTTAATAGAGCGCTTTCAAGAATTCAATATCACTGCAATTCCCAAAGCAAAGAATGTTCTTGCTGACTCCTTAGCCACGGTCGCTTCTAGACTATCGCCTTTAGAGGATTATGAAGCCTCCCGATTCACTGTGGAACTCCTCTACAAGCCATCGGTACCTAATAACATCTCTAATTGGAAAGTATTTGAAGGAGATGAATGGATCATAAGTTTCTTAACCAATCAAGACAATTTAAAAGATCTCGCCATCAACGATGAAGAATTCCAAGAGCAACTAACAGAAACTGATTCTCGAGTAGGCCAACATATGGATAAATCAAAGGCTCACACAATTCCAAAAGGGATAGCTAACCTAGAGAATCTGTTTGATCTAAAGGAACGATTTAAAGAACCCAAAAATGCAAAGACTAGTAGATCTTGTCCCCTCCATGAAATGGTAAGTCTTGGGACCCCAAAAAACCTAAAGCATGTAAATCTTGGCAAAAATATATCTAAGGAAGAGAGGAAAGACTACCTCAAATTATTGAGACAATACCAGGATGATTTCGCTTGGTCCTATAAAGATTTAAAAACGTATGGCACTCGCATTATTCAACACACCATCCCATTGAAACCCGAAATGAAGCCTTTCCAACAAAAACTTTGAAAGTATCATCCATCCCTGGAACCTCTCATGTATCAGGAGTTAAGGAATCTTTTAGATGTGAAGATAATTTTCCAAGTCAGGCATTTCGCCTGGGTAGCAAATCTCATTCCGGTGAGAAACAAATCGGCAGAAATTCGACTATGCGTAGACTTTCAATACCTCAACAGAGCTTCGGAAAAGGACAATTATCCCGTCCCGTCGATGAAGCAACTCCTACAGACCGTGTCGGGTTCGGCGATTTTCTCTCTGCTGGATGGTTTCTCAGGGTTTAATCAAGTGTTGGTTTCAGAGGAAGACCAATTAAAGACTACCTTCTAAACCAAGTGGGGAACATTCTCTTATAAACGCATGCCTTTCGGCTTAATTAACGCGAGAGAGACCTTCCAGAGGGCCATGGAAGTGGCTTTTCAGGGACTTATAAATAAGTGTGTGGTAGTATATTTAGATGACGTAACAGTATATTCGAAGAATAGAGAAGAACACATCCAACACTTAACTCGGATTTTTGAGAGATGCAAGAAATATGGTATATCACTGAATCCTAAGAAAACTATCTTCGGTGTCGAGGAGGGTAAATTTTTGGGTCACGTTATATCTCAAGCGGGTATTCTCATAGATCCCAAAAGGATTAAATCCGTAGCTCAACTTCCGCTACCCCACAACAAGAAGGCCATGCAGTCCTTTTTCGGGAAAATTAACTTCGTGAGGAAATTCACTCCCGACTTCGCCGAAATTATCAAACCCTTACAAAAGATGATTTGCAAGGATGTAGAATTTAAGTGGGATGATGAATGAAAAAATTCTTTCAACAACATCAAGGCTACCATATATCGAGCCCCGGTGTTGCGAAGTCCTGATTTCAATAAAGACTTTAACCTTTATACTTTCGCCTCTGACCAATCGCTAGCTGCAGTTTTGACTCAGAAGGAAGATGACAACAACGAATCCCTGGTGTCATTTATGAGTACCAACATTCAAGTAGCTAAGCTCAATTATCCCACCATAGACAAGCATGCCTACACGGTCTATAAGGCAGTAAAACATTTCAGGTCTTACATCCTCAAGAATCACACTAAGGTGATTAAGCCACATCCTATGGTCCGATCCTTGTTTACCCAACAAGAAATGGGATAAATAAGAGGGAAATGGATGGTCGTAGTCCAGGAATTTGATCTAGATATAAAACCCACCAAACTAGTAAAGGGGCAAGGTTTGTGCAATCTCGCAGCCGAAGCCTAAGATCAAGTAAATGAATATCCTGGGTGGAAGAATGAAATAACACTTTGGTGTGGAGAAGCAGTATACATTTCCCCAGGACGAGACTCATGGTACAAGGATTTATCTTATCTACTGCACCATGGGACTTGTCCCGAAAGCCTCAACCCCAAAGAAAGGAGAGCCCTCATATTAAAATCCACGCAATACCACCTTATAAATTCGGTACTCTTCCGGATCAACTATGGCAGGGTATTGCTGAGATGTATCGAACGAGAAGATGTCGATAAAGTGTTGAAGGAACTCCATGATGGTCCTGCCGGAGGATATTTTGCGGGGAACACCATCGCTCATAAAATCCTGAGAGCCGACTATTATTGGCCCACTTTGTTCAAAGACTCTCATGCTTATGCTAGGAATTGTAAGACTTGTCAAATAAGTGTTGGAAAGGAGATAAGGGCAGCAATCCCACTTCAGCCTGTGACTGTCTCTAGAAATTTTGAGCAGTGAGGGTTGGATATCATAGGAGAAATTACGCCCAACTCTTCAAAATTGCACAAGTACATTCTTACTGCCACTGACTATTTCACAAAATGGGCTAAGGCCATTCCTCTAACCCATGTAAATGAGAAAATAGTCATCCAATTTATAGAACAACAACTAATTACAAGGTTTGGCATCCCTTCTATTCTGGTCTTTGATAATGTAGCCTACTTCTCTTCTACCCTATTAACAGAGTTCACTCTGGACAAAGGAATCATAATCAAGTACTCTACAAATTATTACCCTCATGGAAACGGTGTGGCAGAATCGACCAATAAAAACCTGGTAAGGATATTAAATAAGACGGTTGTGGATAACCATAGAAATTGGCATAACCAACTCCATAATGCCCTATGGGATGATAGGGTCACACCCAAAGAAGCCATAGGGAATTCCCCATACTTCCTGGTCTACGGACAAGAAGCCATTCTCCTGAACGGGCTTTATATTCCATCTCTCCGATTGGTCCATGTTATCGAACTAATCGGTAGGTGCGGACATTAACAAATCTCCCTAGATCCACCAGGATCTAGAACAAAACAGGTCAGGACATGAATCTTTCCCTAAGTTATGACCATTGAATTAGCTAGTAAGGAGGAACAAGTGACATACCTTTGTATCGCTTCCTAGATTCTATGTTGCTCCTGCTTCACTCTAGTGCTCTCGTGAGGTCAAGACCAAGAAAACACAAACCAACCAAAGTGAAGATAGAAAAATGTATTCAATCGTCAACTTATGTGTATGATCAAGAAATTACACAATAAAGTAAGAATGACTTTATGGAAAAGGACATGCCACTGTATCATATTAATTTAAAGTAGAAGATACAACCCGATCACCTTGATGTCGCAAGCTTCCTTTCAATGGCTCTTGGTTTCAACACACACACTTGCTCTATCCTTGCATGAAGAAGATCCAATTGCTCTTGATAGACCTATTAGAGTCTCCAAGCTTCTATTCAAGCAGGGTTCTTCACACAATTCCTTCACCAATTCTTTAATTAATCTTGCTTAACCTTTTCCATGAGAATCCTTTCAATATATAGGAGAGGATGAGATGGTTACATGGATGAGAATGATCCCACCAAATAAGGGAAACCAGTAAAATGACAACCATACGAGTGCCAACCCCTTTTCTAAAAGATTCCCTTCTAGAACCCTTGAGACTTCATCTCTTTTCCAAGCTTAAAAACAAGTTTGCACCCTATCTATAGAGCAACCTGTGAGAAGTTCGCACCCTAGATGAAGGTGGCCTACAAGAATGGGTCATTCTCGCACCCTAGGCCATATGTAGCCTACGAACTCACTTTGAAAATATGTTTACTGGAAGGAGATAAATGCCACTTTTCTCAAGAGAAAGTTCTTGTTGGGAACTTGAGTACACCATTGTTAATACATCACCAAGATGACCAAAATCATGTGTAACAGAATGCCCCCAAAAGTATGAGGCCAGAATCTGTGACAGCCAAAATACTTTGTAAACTGCGTGTGTGTTTCGGAAACCAGGAGCGCACCTAATCGGAAACCTGCAAACAACCAAGCATCTGCAGAATATCATACTAGTTCTGAGGTAGGAATTCCCATACTCAGATCATAGACAGATGACATCATAAACATAGGTCATGGCCACCAATCATACACCATGGATCCATGCCGTCAACATATCACATAGCCACCAAGAATACACTATGGATCCATGCAAGAAAATTCAAATTAAGATGACATAGCCACAAGACATACAAAGTGGATCTACATGTTAGCAAATTATACATATTCCATCACAACCTGGATCAAAGAGATGAGATCCAGTGTCTTCAATCCCATCACTTGAAAGTACAAATCTAACCATGTGATTAAATGTCCTGAAGTCGAACATGGTAGAAACCACTTGATTACCAGTCGTTTATGAAACCGTTAACAAGTGTGAGGGAAATCACCATTAATGTCAATGACTCCCAAGGTACACTAGTACAATCCACCGAATGTGAACAAATGAGTTGAGGTCGAACATTCGACGGAATCTCCCGATCAGGGGTCAATGATGAAAACCCATTGTCGAAAGAGAGTAAACCTACCATTGAGGCATGCAAGTTCCAAGGTACCAAAGAATTTCTAAGCCTTGTTTCTGGATAATGAGATGAAGTCGACGAAACAAAACTCGTCACAGGAGGGCCTTGATGTATCCCCCATCAATGACACGAAATGAGTAACAAATTTTGAAGGCAAAACAGAGTAGGATGTAAGTTGAACTCGACACAGGGAAGGTCGACATGGAGAGAATGGAAAACTATAGATGGCCGACTCAATAGAGGTTTTAGATGAACTTCTCTTGAACATATGAATGAAACGACCAATGATTTGGCATCATTGACTCAGAGACGACTCAGGATATGACCTTGTAGCAAGTTGAATGAGAGACAAATGGATTTCCAAAACTGGCTTCAGATAATGAATAGGGGCGTGTCATGTTCAAGAGCGACACTTACTGCCAATAATACGAAAATGGAAACACATCCCTTTCCCAAATTTTTCCCCACCATTTCTGGCGAGTACCTCTTTATTTTTACGCAAGCTTGACGAGGATAACATATGCTTTTTGATGTAAGCTTATCCTTCGGATGAGTCCTTCGAAGTATGTTTAACGAACCCTAGGAAGGAGTGGTTCGGTCCCATTATGGGTCTTTCGATGTTTGTTTAACGAGTCCAAAGATAGAAAACTCGAAGGTTTTTCATGATTATAGAGTTTAGAAAAACACTCAAAAGAGAACTCTCTCAGTTCCTTTTTCGTAAAATAGTCTGATGAGACCGAAAAAGAGATAAATTATCGCTCAACAGATGCTTTCTTCAAACACTTTAACGAGTGTGAAAATAGCAAGGTCGCTCGGCAATCTTTTCATGTTTAGAGAGTTTGAAAAGAGCTTAAACAGGACTCCAGAGGGTTCCTTTTTCGTATAACCTTGTTGAGCCTGAAAAAGTGATAAAAGTGCGCTCGATTACGTTCTCATGTATTTTTGAGCGTGAGAACGGACAAAGACCAAGCTCGAGGTTTTGTGCAAAAAACCATAAAACACAACTTAAACATGCGATGAAAAAGAGAAAAAATATGTATCCCTGTGTATGGACGTCGAAGTCGTTATGTCTGCAAAAATTTGCACTCATAAGGGTATTAGAAATTAGGTTTAATAAATAAAACAATTATAAAAACCAACAAAAATGGTAAAAGTAAATATAAGTGGGTAAAAGTTATTTTTACCATAGTCATTGTTGGTGTCCTTCTTTCTTGAGAGGGTTCCCTTGCTGAGGTTGCAGGTTGAGTGGGGTTTAATGGCTCCAGAGGATCCGAGGATACTGAGGTGGTGTAACCTCATGGCCCGACATGTAGCTGGGCCAATCATCAAATACAATGATTCCTTCTTTTACTGGTTGCGACCACAGATGCCGATGGTCGATGATTATGCCTATGCCGGGTTGGACTTCCGAGGAGATCCGGACTTGGCCCTGCCCGAGGGTGCTCAATGGGGAGATCTCGGTAAGAAGTACACATTTTTACTTTTTAAATGTTTTTGTGAATTTTATCATATGCAAATGTTTTTTATGTTTGTCCAAGGTCTAACTACAAAAATTCTTTTTTGATGACACAGACATGGGGCCTTATCGACCTCCAGGTACTTCTCCTATTCAGTGATGAGGAGAGGTGGCTCTAGTGCCACGATGGGATGCTGAAGATTATGAGGCAGTGGAACAAAACTTAGAGGGTTTGACTGCAGACATTCTGAACATGCCTCTTGGAGAGGTCCCGCGACGTTATCAGCGTCATACGGTGGGCGTCTCAGAGTCTGTTGGCTGATTGCTTCATAGGGTTGCCCAGGCAATCATGTGTTACCGTGAACGTCATCCATGATGTTACTTTGTAGAAGCTATGAGCTTCAGATTTTGAAATTTTGGTCCTCAGATAGAACTTTTTGTAAAAAAAAATTTGATTGTTATATATACATACAGCTTCTACCGGCTTATCTTGTGTTGTGTGATACTTGTGATGTGAATGATTTATAAATGACCCAAATGTCTGTCTAATACATAGTTAGCTAATGCATCAGTTAATGTATTTAGACATCTAGGAATATGCTGATACTCAATATAATCAAAATAACGTTCCAAGAGGCGAATTCGCAAATATACCCTTAACAAAGTAGGACTTCGAATAGCATAGACATTACTTAACTATAGTACTACGAGCTGCGAATCGAGTCGCACAACCAAGTGATGGATACCAAGCAAGATAGTATCAATCAATAATTTGATAACGGTGATATACTCTGCAATTTTGTTGGTCGCACGACCGAGGCACACCCCTCGTAGAGTGATAAGTTCGTTTGTAGGGGCGTAAATTGCCCACGCAGCAGAAGCAAGGTTTTGATTACTACGACTAGCGCCATCAGCGAAGCTAATGTGGGGTAGCGAAGAATTTGACATCTAGAAATCAAACACAACATCACATAAGGGCAAAGACCAGATAACGAAAAAACAAACTACAGTAACACACAAGAAGTATGATACAATAAAATACAAGTACTCGTGCATAGGTGATCTTATGCATAGTACTTCTTTAAGTACAACCCATTTCTGGGTTCACTCAAAGGGATACCGTCATAATCTACTAACTCATAGGCTGATTTCTCCAAAACTCATCTAACGATATAAGGACCTCACCACATGGCTTCGAATTTTCCATCTCCTAACATATCTCGATCTTGTTTGTAGAGGAGAACCAGATCTCCTTCGGAGAAAATGTGAGGCTTGACATGTTTGTCGTATTGGGCCTTGACACGTTTCTTCTGGGCTTCTATGACTCGGGTAGCATCGCGTCGAGTTTCATCTAATCACATGAGATACAACAGACATTCTTCCTCTGCAGAAGTGTTTGGTAGGAGTTCGACGGCTCGTTTTAAAGAGGGTATCTCACATTCAATCAGGAGGATGGCTTCTAGACCATAGACTAACCAGAAAGGTGTAAACTCAGTAGCGGACTTAACGGATGTCCTGTAAGCCCACAATGATGAAAAAAACATTGTGTGCAACCTTGTTTTGTGAATCCCTATCATTCATCGAAGCATGGTTATGAGAATTTTATTAATCTCTTCGACTTGGTCGTTGGCTTGTGGGTAATAGGGCATTGAGTTTTCATGGCGAAGACCCAACTTTTCAATGAGTTTGGACATCATGAAGTTTCTAAAGTGGCTACTGTGATCAGTGATGATAGCCTGAGGAACACCAAAACGAGCTATGATGTGATTAAAAATGAATAATGTTGTGGTCTTTCCAGTATTGTCAAATGTCGGCATCGCCTCGACCCATTTCGTAAAATAATCTACGGCTACAATAATGTATCCATGCCCCCCGACCGAGTGGGGGTGACATGTCATGAAATCGATACCCCATTTCACAAAGGGACCAACGAAGACCATAGGGTGAAGAGGAGCAGGATGTGATCGTATCTTATGATTATAGGTCTGGCAAGCATGGCATTTTTGGACGGTGATTATGCAATCGTTAAATAAAGAAGGCCAAAAATACCCTGCTCGTAAGATATTTTGGGCAGTAGCATACCCGGACATATGACCACCATAGGCTCCATAATAGCAGTCATTTAAGGCTTTCTCGGCTTCTTCGAACGTGAGGCAGCTTCGAAAAACTGATTCAATCCCACAGCGGTAAAGAGTATCCCCGAGGATAATATATTGATGGGCTTGGTAGTGTATTCGACACCGGTCAGTACTGGACAAATTGGGCCAAAAAGTCTGGGTTTGGAGATATATGATGATATCTCCATACCAAAGATCATCAGAACTAATTAGGAAAAGGGATTCATCAGGTAATGAATCGACTGCTACGTTTTCCATTTCAGAGTAGGGAAAGTCACATATCAACTTGGCAAATACTAAGGACTTCTTGGAATTAGCTCATTCGAATTCCAAGTCAAACTCCTGGAGTATCACGATCCATTTGGAGTATTTTCCCCCTAGCAATTGACGTGTGAGAATGTGTTGCATAGGGTTGCAGTTGAAAATTACCGTAGTCTTGCAAAAGAGGATATAGTGCTGGAAACGTTGAACTGCTTGGACGGCTTCCAAGGCCAATTTTTCGACATGTAAATACTTGGTTTCGGTAGGTGTTAGACTTTGACTCAAGTAATATATAACATGTTTGTCATGAGAATCATCCTCTTGGACGAGAACCATAGCGATGGTGTAATCTGAGGCTGCGAGGTAGAGGAAATAATCGCGACTGTAATCAGGGGGGAAGAGAAGCGGAGCACATGTCAGAGACAGTTTCAAAGCTTTGAAGGCTTTGTTTGCGATGGTATCCCATACGAACTCAGACCCCTTTTTAAGTAGTTGCGTAAATCCAAGAGTTATCTCAACGTAGTTCGGGATGAAATGACGAAGAAAGTTTTCTTTCCCTTGCAAACTTTGTAACTGGCGAAGTGTAGAAGGAGGAGGGAGATTGAGAATCACCTCGACCTTTAAAGGATATACCCTGATCCCTTGATGTGAAACAATAAAGCCTAGAAGTCGGTCGGATTCTACACAGAAAATGCATTTGTGAGGATTCAAGCGTATATGGTAAAATTGACAGTGGATGAAAATGGCTCGGACGTGGATTGGATGATCGACTTGGCACATGGAATGAGAAGGTAAGTCATCAAGATATGGTTGCACGATGTGCTTGATATCATGGAAGGCATAAGACATAGCGCATTGAAAAGTTGCGCCAGCGTTCTTTAGACTGAAAGGGAGTTTCCGATAGGCGAAAGTGCCCCAAGGACAAATGAAAGTGGTTTTGTGTTGATCCTCAGGAACAATATTGATTTGATTATATCCAATGAAACCATCCATCAGAGAGAAGATTTCGCTTCCGGCGCAATCGTCGACAATCTGATCGACGAAGGGGGTAGGAAAGTTCTCTTTAGGACAATCTTTGTTAATATCCCTATAATCAATGCATACATGGATTATGCCTTGTTTCTTATCGATCGAGACAAAATTGAAAACCCAATCAATGAGGGCCACCGAGTAAATAAATCCAGCTTTGAGAAGTTTCTTGACTTCAAGCTTGATAGTAGCCGCTTTACATGGGTGAACTGGACGAAGGCATTGCCAGACGGGTTTAGCTTCTGGGTATGTCTTAATCTCATGTATCACAATGTCGAGATCGATGCCCGACATTTCTTCATAGCTCTAGGTGAAGAATTCATGAAAATCTTTGAAGAGTGATGTGTAGGTGATGATTTCATCAGGGGAACACGAAGCTCTAATATGCACATTTTCAACAATTCCAGGTTTGATGGATATGTCGAGGGAAATAGTGGGTGAGATATTGCTTAAGTTCCCTTCAGAAAACACATCATGTGTGGACTTGGGAATGGTTGAAATGGTGACATCGGTCGACAGGGTCGAGATTCGTTGGTGGCTCTCGATGGTGTGTTGTTCCAGGAAGAGGATGGAACGGTGATGGCCATCATTCCAAGGGGTGTCTTCCATGATAGACATAATCATCGCGTCCTGGGAAAAATGACGTGGAAAGGATCTGGAGATAAATCACCAAGAGAGGGGGTAAAAGGGGTCGCTGATTGAATGGCCTGATAGGTGGATTCGACCGGACTTAAGGGAATTTCATCTTCGTAATGAAGATGATCGTCGGGGTCGGGTACCATCCATGGGTCGTGAGATGCAGGGGTTTCATGAATTGAGGTGGAGATCATGTTGATTGAAGTGACAGACGATTGTGGAACATCGGGTGGTGGAATGGGGAAGGTACCCATTAACGAAGAGACTTGGAGAAGACCTACACCAACGTTCTCGTAATCCAGTGGGGTTTTGGCGATGAACAGTATGTTGCCAGTATGCGTATCCGAGTTAAAGAAGGCTAATTGGTCAATAGTAATTACCTTCCCTTTATGTGGGAAACGTACAACACAAAAAAGAGTCGACACAACTGCGCACATGGAATCGATCCAGCTACGGCCAAGGAGAATATTGTAATCGAGAGGAGCGTCAAAGACTTCCACTTTGACTGGGACTGTTTTTCCTTCTAGCATGATTGGCAACGAAGGAAGGACACTGTAAGGCTTAAAACTAGAGCCATTGAAGGCTTTGAGCGTGTTATGTGATTCAGTCAAAGAGGGAGAGTCGATGGCTTTCCAGCAGGTAACAGACATGACACACGTCGAGGCACCCTCATCGATGACAGTTCTACAAATGTTTTTGTCGGAGACAATCACTTGGATTTGGAACGCAAGTTGAGGGGGTAACCTTGGAAAGTGATCTTCCAAGTCAAAAATGATTAAATTCGTGTCCATCGGGTCGATTCCACCGATAGCTTTCAACAGTGCCTTCCGTTGTGTGGGACAACTTTCAAGGACTTCGAGGGATGACATCGCGGAAGGTGCTTGAGCCAGATCTTCAACAATGTTGTAGTTCTGGGTAGCACGAGCATGAGGATTGAAAGTCGATTTTTGAACGATGCCCTTTGGAGGAGGGCGAAGAACTATGTTGAGGCTCGGTCATTCAAGATGAAGAGGACCATTGGTAGGCGAAGTCGTGGGAGATGGTTGGACCAACAAAGGAGGTATATCATCAACCTTCTCTTTAGAGGGAGAATAATCTTTGGCTCGAGTGGTAAGTGCAATGTCATTCTTCTTTGAATCACCAGTACACATTAATACATAGGATGTAGTGGAAGGGGAAGGTTGGTCATGAATGACCAATTGGGATTATTGTTGAGAGGGGAAGGGTTGGAAAAAAACGGCCAGAGTGGGTGGCTTCAGGCCCCCTTGAAGGAACTTAGTAACCTCGGCATGTCGTGGACAATCCTTCATGTNGCAATGTCATTCTTCTTTGAATCACCAGTACACATTAATACATAGGATGTAGTGGAAGGGGAAGGTTGGTCATGAATGACCAATTGGGCTTATTGTTGAGAGGGGAAGGGTTGGAAAAAAACGGCCAGAGTGGGTGGCTTCAGGCCCCCTTGAAGGAACTTAGTAACCTCGGCATGTCGTGGACAATCCTTCATGTAGTGATCATCACCACAGATAAGATAAGGGTAGCGAGGTTTGCAATTATCCCTATCGTCAACAGGTGGGGTTTTGGTTCTCTCTTCTTGAGAAGTATTTTTGTCCTCCTTATTCTTACCCTTTCCCTTTCAGGATTTGTTTTTATCGACTGGGGTAGATTGAACAGCATTTACCTCAGAAGTCTTGCTGGTGGGAGGGGTAGGAGACAGAGCATTTTGAACATTAGAATAAATGTGTTTGGGGTTGTTTCTTGAGGCGGAATGTGGTTGGGCATGGAAAGTGCCAATCACACCGTCGGCTTTATGAGAATCAGCCAGAGTAGTTGAAGTGGCGGAAGTGGAAGGACGAGGTGCATCAGGGAGTAAGTCGTAAAGAGTACCCATTTGTGAGTAAATGAGGTCAAGGTATTGAGCACGACTTATGACATGTTCTTCCGTGACAACTCCACCCATGGTGATGTCATGACTGATGTCATTCACAAATGATTTTGTGAACCACTCTGCCAGCAACTGATCGGGAAGTTTGAGTTTGATGAGACGTCGTCTCCATCGCCACTAATGAATGTGATCGGATATATGAGTGGCTTTGTTTTGTTTGAAAGAACTCAAAATATTGGTCCCCATTTCATAACGGATCAGTAACTGGTAGTGGGTAAGGAAATCCATAGCTAGGGTGTTGAAGTTGGCGAAGAAACCTCATGGTAATTCTATATACCACTTCGCAGTAGAACCTGTGAAAGTTCTTTGAAAAAGATGTAAACGTATAGATTCATCCATCAAGGAGTTGGATGAGCACCAGAGGTTAAAAGTCATGACGTGATTGTTCAGGTCCTCTCCCGCTTTGCCATCAAATTTGGGAATGTCAGATGGTAGCTTGGCTGGTATAGTGGGCCATTGGGGAGAGTGACGGATTGGATCATTTAAAATCCTTGACAGATCCGGGAGGTCCAAAGTGGCCAAGAAGGGTAATTGTCTATTCACATGTGGGTACTGGTGGATTTGGGGAGGGAGTCCCGTCAGCAAACCAATGGGGCCATAAGCAGTCTGCATATAATGTGAAGACCCAGGCAGATTCGGTGGTTGTTGTGGAGGAAAGTAGATCATGGGATTGTATCCTTGAACAGGGACATGAGTTTGAGCATTCAAGCCCCAAATAGGATTGGACGTACCTGGATATGGTTGGCCTATACTAGGTGGTATAACGGATGTAGTTGGAAGCTGTTTCCCCCCAGTTTATTGGGGATTATGTTGTATCATATGGTTCCAATACTGGGCCAAGGATGGAGGTATGTTTTGTCCATAGGGTGGGGTCGATGGGGGTTGTCCTCCAATCGGGGGTTGAGTTCCAATTGGGGGCTGTGTTCCAATTGGGATTTGTGTTCCAATAGAAATTTTCCCTACAAGGGGGGGTTGAGTCAAACCTCCTTGGTGGAATTGTCCACCAACAAGAATCTGGTAATTTGGTGTGAATGACGGAAAGGTGCCACTAGGATTAGTGTCGCCGATAGAGGATGGAAAAGGTCCTCTAAAAGGGGGTTGACGAAGTGTCGAAATGAATCCGGGAGGAGAGTGCCCAGAAGAAGAGGGACCACCAAGAGTTCCGTATGGGGTTTGCGTAGGAGTGGGAAGAGAAGCATTCAACTCACGGTATCCAGGTGGAAGCGTCGGGGTGACACTGGGTGAGAGCAGTGTGCCAATGTGGGCTTGACTAGTTGTTGTAATCCCGGTGTGAATACTCGTAGTATCCGTGTAATGGAACATTTCTAAAGGGAGGTTCAAGATGTGGTCAGCTCGCGGAGCTTCTGTACCAGGAAATTAATAAGCAGTAGTAAAAGGTACTGCATCTGGGTCAGAGGTTTCGGGGAATGCAGGTGAGACGGTGATTTCAACGCCTGCTCCTGAACCAAAGACATCCCATTTAAAAACGGCAGTAGACCAAAAAGGATCTTGGCCCTCAGGTCCTGGAAAAGGTCCAGTCGGTGATCCAAAAGATAAAACAACTAAGTCTCTGGAAGAATTCACTCGCATAATACGTCTCTTAGAATCAGGGTGAAGTCGAAAGTCCTCTCAAGAATTGGTAATTTGAAACCTTTCTAGAGAGTCAGTTCTTTCCACTTGTGGAGTGGTGATGTCTTGGACTTCACTCTGTTGAGGAAAGCCCTCTTGTGAGCTTGTAGGCAAGGGTTGAGAACATTCCATATTTTCTAGAGGTAATCCCTGCATTCTACATGAACGACATGGAGGGTCTATTGTGAACGAATTAAAAAACTGGCGAAGAGAATCCTATGGTCAACTTGGGTGAACAAACAACATGCACTAGTAAACAAAATCTAGGAAACAATACCAAGCAAACAAGACCTTCTAATTCCGAAGTTACTAGTTGGTGATGAAATCCAATGTCGCAACAACGAGATGAGAATGGGTTGGGCTAGGGTGAAAAAGTTATGTTGACGACCTTCTTAATGGACTTACACCCTGGTGCAATCTCCCACACATAATCGTGGGTATACCCTCCAAGGAGCCCGAGTGAGTTTGGCCAACGTCGATTCCAGGTACCGTGAAGACTTGCCCCTTCACAGTCACCTTGTGTAAGACCATAAGAAGATAGGCCACTAAGGTTACCACTGACAATAATAAATCCTGGGGGGACAGTTGACAGTCCGATCCACACGCAAGGGCAAGGTATCTAGCCTAAAATCAACTCGAGAGGCTTCCACTCATCATTGTGGGTATACCTCCAAGTGACCCCCGTAATATGTGCAATCTCTACACCAATATCAACAAAGCAGGGTGAGTAACTCTGTCAATAACAATGCGACCTTGGGTTTGACCCTTGTGTGAGAAGGGCTTCCCAGGACAAAATGTTGTAAATGGAATTTGACACTCCTTAACACAAGATGCTATTATGTGTTTTGTGCTTTGGAGAGTGTATCTCTCTACCTATTCCAAAGCTCTAGCCTAGCTAATTGGTTGTGTAATAGAGTCTTATAAAAGAGTTACTAGTTAAATTTTAAAATTGTGCAATATTTTTAAGGGTTGTTGTTACTCAAAGGAAACGGAGATGAAACCGATGTTATGTGAGACTTTGACCCAACAATGCATATATAGGAATGAAAGATATCAATTTTCATTTGATGAATCCTATGTACAGGAGGGAAAGAGAAGTTTTATGGAACAATCTTGAACTACGATATGCAATCTCCTTTACAATGCAATATCAACGAATCACATAACAATGACAATTCTCTATTTGTACTATTTTAACGATTGATTTCCAATATTTTCAAAATGAAAATGCTTTTAGAAAGAAAATTTTTTTTTACTTTTCAAAAAGATCTACACCATGGTGGTGAAAGTAAGGAAAACCAATAACTAACGAATAAGCAATAAACAAAACCCAAACCAATCTTTCAATGGAGACAAAAATGATAAGCAGACAAGACTAGTCTTTTCAATTGCATGAGAACAATGATTTTCCAAATAATGAGCAAATGAGAAAGACATACAATCCCAACTTTCAAACCGATCACCGACTCCTAACCAAACAAGTACTCAAATTCCGGGATCAGAGATTATATCCTTGTTAAGAAAAGCCAAGAGATGAGAGTTGAGAAAAAGATGGACAAGAAGAGCCTTTGATTTCCGAAGACTGATCGTGCAGAAAATCCGAAGTCAAGAAACAATCAACCAGTGGCCCAAAAAGTTCTTATCAGACACCTATACAGATCTGGACATCTGAGCATACAAAAGCCTTAAATCCAAAAATTTTAAAAAAGGGTTCGCAGGCTATCAATAATGTATAGTGCAAGAATGGATCATTCTCGCAGGCTGGCTTCAAGCAGGGTGCGAGAATCTCACACTGGACTGAAAGGCAAAGTGCGAACACAAGAGGTTCTCATAGGTCACAGAGGAGTTCAGTGGGAGAAGGCCTGAAACTAGGCAAAATTTTGGAAAAAGACAAAAATTTTGAAGGGGCTTCTGGACCTAGAGAGTCTGTCAGGGTTTCCTGAAGACTCAGAGATTGATAGCAATGAAGAAAGGTAAGGCAAGAGAAAATGGCCAAGGAAAAACACCAAAAACCACTAAAAAATGGGATGCATCTTCAGCGGAGTCACCAATTTTATTATCGAACTAATTGGTAGGTGCGGACACTAACAGATCTCCCTAGATCCACCTAGATCTAGAACAAAATAGGACAGGACATGACTCTTTCCCTAAGTTATGACCATTGAATTATCTAGTAAGGAGGAACAAGTGGCATACCTTTGTATTGCTTCCTTAAGTCTCTATTGCTCCCGCTTCGCTCCGGTGCTCTCGTGAGGTCAAGACCAAGACAAAACAAACCAACCAAAGTGAATATAGCAAAATGTATTCAATCGTCAACTTATGTGTATGATCAAGGAATTACACAATAAAGTAAGAATGACTTTATGGGAAAAGGACATGACATTGTATCATATTAATTGAAAGTAGAAGGTACAACCTGATCACCTTGATGTCGCAAGCTTCCTTTCGGTGGCTCTTGGTTCCAACACACACACTTTCTCTATCCTTGCATGAAGAAGATCCAATTCCTCTTGATAGACCTATTAGAGTCTCCAATCTTTTGTTCAAGCAGGGTTCTTCACACAATTCCTTCACCAATTCTTTAATTAATCTTGCTTAACATTTTCCATGAGCATCCTTTCAATATATAAGAAAGTATGAGATGGTTACATGGATAAGAATGATCCCACCAAATTAGGGAAACCAGTAAAATGACAACTATACGAGTGCCAACCCCTTTTCTAGAAGATTCCCTTCTAGAACCCTCGAGACTTCATCTCTTTTCCAAGATTAAAAACAAGTTCGCACCCTGTGTATAGAGAAACCTGCGAGAAGTTCACACCCTAGATGAAGGTGGCCTACGAGAATGGTCATTATCGCACCCTAGGCCATATGTAGCCTGCGAACTCACTTTGAAAATATGTTTTCTGGAAGGAGATAAATGCCACTTTTCTCAGGAGAAAGTTCTTGTTGGGAACTTGAGTACACCATTGTTAATACATCACCAAGATGACCAAAATCATGTGTAACAGCCCAAGATTCTAACAATGAAACATCCTCATCCATGCAACAAAGAATCAACACTCTTCTCATGTTGGAGGAAGAGAGGGAAAAGTATAAGTCTAAATTTTCAACCCATCAGCAGATAGTGAAAAGATGGTTCGATAAGCATAAAGCTAAAGAAAAGAATTTTGAAGTAGGAGACCTACTTCTAAAGTGGGATAAAGTAAATGAACCCAAAGGGAAGCATTCCAAGTTTCAGAGCCTATGGCTTGGGCCTTTTCAAGTGGCTGAGAATATTGGGGTAGGTACTTATCGATTGCAAAATCTGAGAGGGGAACCTGACGCCCTCCCAGTGAATGGTCAAGCCCTAAAGAAATACTTCCAATAATATATATATATATATATATATATATATATACATACATATATAATTCAGGTTAGCATGAATAAAAGAAGGATCAGAGATATTTTTTTTTATGGGACAGAGATTCTGTGTTCACCCAATGAATCGCCAGTTGTTGAGTGCTCAACCCACCCTAAAAGTTTTGTGACCATTTCCTTTTGGGTACCACTTTGTTTTCTACCTTTGATTGTTTTCATCTTGGTTTGAAATTGATAATCCTCTTATCTTATACGTTTCATGTCTTCAGTTTCTCTTGAACATACAACAAAGAACCATCATAAGAGGCACAACGACTACTCAAGGAATCAACGACCCAGAATTTTCTCGATGCCCTAGAGAAGTTCAGCATCGGTGAAAGCTTAAGGTGGCAAAAATCATTTTGGGAAGTCAAAGTAGCTGAATGTTGACCCTCATTGGTGTCAAACGATAGTAGTGTTTCTTTCTTAAGAACAGCCTTGGAAAGGATTTCGCCGAAGGCCGATCTTTTCAGATTCGGTATAAAAGTGTGATTGTAAGCACCCCGCATAGATAAAAGTGACATTGTCGACCGCTGAACTCCCAAAACAATTTCAGTATCGGTGAGGGTGAACTAATTGTTTCCCTGACATGATAATTACTCCAATGTTGCCTGATATTAGAAGTTGTGGCCTCTATTCTTTTCTCAAGTACTCTCGGTGCAAGTGAGAATCCAAGTATGATTCTTATCCACTAGCCGAATGTCTTTTCATGATTAAATATTTTCAATAACCAAAGTCGATAATTCCACGGAAGTATTAATTGATATCAAAGATTTTACAAAGAAAAGCATTAACAGACTCATGACGTAATAACAATGATCCCAAAAAAATCTAATAATTTACGTAAAAGACTTGAATAAGAATACACATTTGATTCACATCCAAAAGAAGCATGATACATTCAAACACCTTCTTTTATTTTTATATACACAATCAAAACTTCCACCAGGCCTAGTTTACATATGAATAGACAACCTAGATGACTCGGCTAATTGGCTCAGTTGTTGTAAGATTACAAAATTTTACAAAAGAAGAAAGACAAATAGGTGTTAAGCAAAACTTCCAAGAACACAGAACGAGAACCCGCCAACTATATGTCTCCTGTCTGTTGGTCCTCTCTCATATTGTCTTTCGCACTTTGTGATGTCTTATGCTCCACTGCCGTTGCCATCTGTTGCGCCTCGCACAACTGCACAATCATTTCTTGTGCTTCCCGAAGTCATCTCTGTAGCCAAACGGTGCTTCTTGTGCGACCTTGTGACAACAGTATCCCCTGATTTTTTGCCGCCAACTGATGTCGTAGTTCTCTATTCTCTTTGTAGAACTCGACTATTGCAGGTTGAGCCTCCTCTAATTGCTGAGAGAAATTTTTGATGGGAGTACCCGACGCTTCTGCCCTCCCCTTTCTTCTCTTGCCTCCTTTTCCAGTGGTCCTGACCAACTCTGAATGGTTGGTAAGCATCACAGACTCCTCAAGGGTTAGACGTGCACTTAGTTCGGCCTTGGGGTGGTCCTCCTCTCCTTCCCAATATTTCTTTCTAGGCCTTCCTCTTCTCTGCAGTTTTGGGCTCGGAGAAGGTACAGTCTCTAGCATGGCTCTTTCAGACGTATCTGCAACCATCCTAATATCCTCCATCAACGTTGACACTGCCTCTAGGTAGATACATGTACCTCTCATTAGAGTCTCAAGTACACAAGAAGCCAACAAGAAAGAGTCCCAAGCACGCTGGGGCTGAGACCTGGCACTCCAACTTCCTCGTAGATCTCGTCCCATGTTTGAAGGGGATCCCATAATTGCAAAAGCATAAGGAACTCAAAGTGTCTGTAGATGATAAAGAATTTATGAACAAGACTTCACCAAGATGAACTTACGGAACCAGAATTCCAAGGAATACGAGCTCAACATATACGTAGAATTTCTCACAAAGCTCCTGGAATTTATAGAGAAATCAAGGAGCGACACTAGGTGTGCCAACATAATACCCGTGCCTCATGACATGATGTTTGGAAAAATCAGCACGCCACAACTGATCGATAGATGTGATCCAGAACATGAAAGCACCGCTGATCAGGGTTGCAGGAAAAATGTGTGGTGCGATCCTTTCGATCCTCTTGAACTTCCGAACCTCCATTATTGATGAATGATGCTTGTGACACTTGGTGGTAAAGGTTCTGAAGGCATTTAACAACTTTCTCTGTACGATATCCGACCTCTTGGGAGCACACACGTGCATAATGTGTCCTCGACACCTTTTTTCGACCCCAAAGGTCAAGTAATTACTATGATAATTTATACATTCATGTCTATCGTACTTGATTAGCCACACTATGGCATGTTGATGTATTGATTTAAACCAAAGAGGAGTAGCGGCTTCACAGGTCACTCAAAGGAAGCGTTTGGGATCACGTAAGTATTAAAAATGACTGAGACTAGCAAGCTACGCAGGTACGTGTTAATATTTTTTTTTGTTTATGTCTTATCATAGGTTGCTTAATCGCTAAACTACTTATGTTTTAATTGCAGGAAGAACCTTCCCGATTACCGACTAGATTCTATCCTATGACCCCGTCGAAGAACTGAAAGAGACACTGAAACTAAATCACCGAAGTGATGAAGTATGTCACGCTCTCCAATTTCGGCACCCCCGATATGTTGATTGACCTAAACAAAGTAATCAAGTTGTGCACTGAACAAGATGTGTTATGGTCCGAAGAATGTGCAAAGGTCACCAATGCAAAGCCAGGGTAAGTGCAACAGTTCATAGGTCATCCGATCAAAGCCCGAACCATGCTTCAGCAATTGAACTTTAGTCTCACAAAGTATCAGGCACATGTGGCAGACATTAGAGGGATATATGCGGATCCAATGGAACAACATAGATTTCCATGGGCCAACACCTTTGAAGAAATCTTTATTAGATGGTCTGATTATGAAAGAAGCCACCCTTTTCAAGAAACATTTCAGGTGGACTGTTGAAAGACTGTTAGATGATAACGCCACGTGGAAATTTTTTATTAGCTCAAATTGTATTTAGTCATTAATTACTGTTAAAATTTATATTATAAATAGAGACATCGACCAATGAGTCAAGGGTCGATGGTTGTTGCAAGAACTCTTTCTTTTGGTTGTTGATAATTATTTTGAGACTGCTATGAATTGAGAAGTTCTTCTAGACCAAAGACAAGCTATCTTCATCAGATGTATGTGATTGGAGTTGGAGAAGAGTTACTTCCTTTCCTATTCCATGAATGTTGTTGTAAATGAGTAAGAGCAATTGATTCTGTTTGCAAGTTATTTGGTGCAATGTTTTGATGTTCTTTGCTTTAAATGATGAAGATAAATCGTTGTGTTGTTATGTGTTGAATGTTATGGTAGATGAATTATTTTGCTTACCGTGATATTGATTACATATGTGTTTTATTTCTGTTAATTAGTTCTCTCATACAGTAATTGGATGTTCATTTGGTTGATGTATTATTACTAGGCCTTTTGGCATAAAATCATTGCCTGCATGTTCGAGCAGTGGGTTATCCCAAGTTCGACCTCTTCCAAATAGTTTAAACTTTTTTCCTGTTGTTTGTCAAGTTGGTTTATACTGGCTTGCATCTCTCACACCATCCCCACCCAATAGAAATACAGAAAAAGAATTGTCCTAACTGAGGAAGAGCCTCCAACAGAAGATATGAAAGMCCATCGATAATCTAGCCAGATCGCAAGATCTGGAGAACCATTCCACTCCAAACGTTGCAGAGTCTAATTGGGCCTTGGTGGCGGGTTTGGTTCCTACTGTTGAKTCAGGGGATTTAGGCCCTATCAATAGGTCAGTGGATATTTGGAGAGCCCTGTTGTAGTTGTGTTGAACATAGGGAAGACTCTCATCCCATGTGCACATACTCTTTGAGTTATAAATGCGTAGGATGTGCACAATCATTCGATTGAGGACCTTTGTTTKCCCATCAGTTTGAGGGTCGAAGGCAATGGATTTAGTGAGCTTGGTGTCCAACAGTGACGAGAGACTCGACCAAAATGTTTTGAGGAACATGTTGTCCTAATTGGAGATGATGGTCTATGGTATCCAAAAATGGACCCACATTCATTCGAAGAAGATCTTGGCAGTATCTGTCACTATGATGCTCTTCTTACAAGTTGTGAGAATGACCATCTTCAAAAACCAATCAACCACCACAAATAAGAAATCAATGAATTTCTTGGTTGATAGAAGGCCAGACATGTAATCCATCGAGATGGATTCCCAAGGCCTCTCGGGAGTAGGAAGAGGGGTGTATAATCCTTGCTTCTTGATTGTCGGATTGGAAATGGAAAAGGAATTGAAAGATATGATATACTTGTTGACATCCTGTCAAAGTTTTGGCCAACAAAAATGTTTCTATAGAATAGCCATAGTTTTCTCCACGCAAAAATGTCCTGCCACCCAACTATAGTGAGCCTCTCAAATCATCTTTTCACACTCACTTGCAGGAACACAGAGATGGGCCAGATGGCATAACAATCCATACTGAATGTGAAAATCGGTGACATTCGCGCATGTACCCAAGAGTTGATAAGTGGTGGAGAAGTATGGATATTTTTTATAAAGTTGGGGCCACTTAGATGCCTCATTCCCACAAGAATGGAGTGCAGTGATGAGTGCAACCATGGGAGTTCAACTGAGGCAATCATCGACACGATTTGTGCTCCCTGTCTTATACTTGATATTGAGATGGAACTGTTGCAGGTAGGTGGACCACTTCTAATGGCGATCATTCTGCAACTTCCCCTGTGTCTTTATGAACTGCAAAGGCTTGTGATCAATGTTGATGGTTGTTTCATTTCCCATAATGTAATGTTTCCATTGATAACAAGCCTTTACAATGGAATACATTTCCTTTTCATAGGTGGGGTATTTTTGGATAATATCTGAGAGTGTCTCACTATGGCATGCTACTCGATGACCGTGTTGAGTGAGAAATGCGCCTACAGCTATTAAAATTTCTTACTTAAACTGATATTATTAATCTTGATTATAAAAACATCATAATAAGGATCTTACTGAAAGAAACACAATCACAGAGTACACAAGCATTTATCCTGGGAAACCCTCAAGGGGAAGAAAACCCAACAAAAATTCTTTAATATAGATTCAATAACCAAGTACAGTGTCTCTCACAAGAGATATCTCACCAAATAGAAGATCCACCAGAAACCCTACCCATAACAGAGTAGCGCACCACTTAGACCAAGATAGTCCTTCACCAAGATAACCTTCACCTTTATTGAGATACTCTTCTTTGTAGCTGTGTCACTTCTCCTTGTAGTTGCATCACTATCAGACTCGCACACTTGATAGAGAGAGCTTTATGTGTGTGTGTACAAATGAGGTGCCAGGCCTCTTATAAATACAAGTTGTGCCCCCCCAATAATTTGGTCAAGGCCGACCTCTCCACTTTATCTTTCTATTTTACTTTTGACTTGTCTAGGCACAATAGGGCCGACTTGTCAATATAATATATATATATATATATATATTATTTTACTTTATCCACAAAAGGGGAGAAGAATATTCTTTGCAGTTACACAATATTTTAACACTCCCTCTTAACAAGAAGGATATTCTTTATCTTTTGGCAGGTCACTGGATGTCATCATCAACTGAACAATATCATCTGGGAAATATCATCAACTAGATAATCGTCATCAACTGAACAACAACATCAATTGGATAACATCACCAACTGGGTAACATCATCAACTGGGTAACATCATCAACTGGACAACAACATTAGTATAATTCACTCGATCATCTGGCATCACGATCACTGACCGGTTCTCCATGAATCCATATTAAAGAATTTTTGTTCTCTTTATATTTGCGCAGAAGATACTCTTTCTTTCTTTCATCTTCACGCAGAAAATACTCTTTATTATCTTCACACTGAAGATATCTTATCTTCACACTGAAGATGTCTTATCTTCACATATAAGATATTCTATGATTTTTTCCATTCCTTGTATGTTCTCCCTTATCTTGTAGTCATCTATCTCACCCATCCACTAGGGATGACTACTACCAATGCTTCACTCCTAGTCATCCCATGTGAACTATAGAAGCTAAGATGCTAGCCTAGGAAAGACTAGACTCCCTTTCCATGATCCACGCAGGATCACAACACAAACCTCAAGAGCCAACAAACCATTCCACATGGTCAAGGTTTGTGTTCCAGGATACTCAATCCTTGGCTAGAGGAGAGTATCTGCCAGTTGCCCCTTGGAGAAACATCCACAATCCTCTCTACAAGGGTGGTCACACCCCTCTCTACGAGGGTATTATAGCATGTCCCTAGAGTATCCAAAACTCAACACTTGGACAGAGGCCAACCTTGGAAAATTTCTCATTCCCCTTCTCTACGAAGGTCTCTTCCTTCTCTATGAAGGTCTCTTTCTTCTCTATGAAGGTCTCTTCTCTTTTTCCTTATCTATGAAGGTCTACCTGTGGGATTTCTCATTCCTTCTCTACGAAGGTCTCTTCTGTAATATCCTGGGTGCTTTATTGAGTTCGAACATTTCTTTATTTCTGACTTCATACTGGATCAACATGCTCCCTCTGCATCTATAAGAACGATACTAGAAAAACTTACAGTTACTTGCATCTTATCAACTATATCTGAGTATCCATCTTTCTCTTCATCTTGAATATTTTTGTTATGCATCTTTTAGGAGCCTCTTTCTCCTATATGAATACTGGATACTGTTTGGTTCTTACTGACTGACACCATATCATAATTCCTTCTTCATGCTATCTAGCTTCTGAAATTCAAGGCATAAGTTCTTTCTTCCGATACCTGTAAACTTACTTACAATATTCTTTCTGAGATATGTCACTTAGCCAATCAGTCAGTAACAATAAGCAGTAATCAAATAAAACTATATCATGATTTCTATCAGAGTAGTACACATATTTTCTTAAGAAAAACTTGTTCAACCATGTACACATCTGAAACCCTAATCATAAATAAGACTTTTGAACTTTTTTTCACTCTAGCTATGAATTACCAAATTTTCCCTTACTATCATAGCTAAACACATACCTTTGTCACTCTCATGAGTGATCATACCTAAAATAAATATTTTATCTCTTTATTTATCCTCTTCTTTGATACCTCCTTCATAGATCTACATAGATACTGAAATGAAACGAGGTTAATTAACATTCTCACAAAAATATAACTTGTAATGATAAAGTATCGAAGAAAACAAGATACTAAAAATAAACATGAATACTTATCTTTTGTTTTTTTGTGTGGAGGCTCAACGGATTCCACCATTTGTTATCTTTCTTCAAATCAACTATATTCAACTTAAGTACATAATCCTCAATTTCTCCTAAATATTTCTTCGAGGGAGGATATTCCTCCTCCTCTGCCACATGTGCTTGATATTTTCTTTTCCCTTTTCCTTGAGGACAGTCATAGGAAAAGTGTCCCAACTTTTGACAGTTGTAGCATCTGATCTTTGAAACATCTTTCTTCTTATCTGGAACTTTTACAGAGTTAGATTCTTTATTGTTCTTCCTGAAGGAACTTATTCTGTTCTTTTGATTTGTAAGAGCTTCCTCTTTGTCAACAATTAATCTCTTATGTTGGTCTGCAAGTCTAGATTCTTCGTGTGTGCAATCTACCCGTAACTTATCAAACTTGGGTAACTTGCTTCTTGCACACACTCCTTGTACAAAAAGGAATCCAAAATGTTGAAAACCCATTTAGGGTTGTGGTTACAAGCTCTTTATCACTAATGACATCTCCAATAGCTGCAAGTTGATATCTAATCTAAGAAACTCTCATAAGATAGGATGAGACAAACTCTGAGTTTTTCATCTTCATATTACGAAGTTGTTTCTTAAGGCAAGATTTTGTCTAATGTCTTTGATTTCATATAACCTGTTGAGTGCTTCATACATTTTCCTTTCTATCTATATTTCAGATATATGAGGGATCAAGTGATCCTTTACTAAATCTGACACAATTCTTTTTGCTTTCATTTCATTCTTCTTGTGCTTGGTCTTTTGCTCTTTTTCCTCTGGTTCTTGTACACTCACTGTAACATGTTCTAGAAGATCATTCTCTTATAGAATCATATACAACCTATGCTTCCAAGATCTGAAGTTTCCAGATCCTTCCATCCTATCTTATACCCTCATATCAGTAGCAATTCTTTCTTGCAGTAGAAATCCTAGCCCTCTGGGCTATACAAATAATAAAAAAATCAAATTTCTTGGATCTAAAAACTGAACTCACCAAAATATGCGTTGAACTGAGGCGAGTATGTTGGTATAGTCAGTTTCTGAAAATTCCAATTTATGACCCTTGAAACTGGACCAGCGGATTTCTGGACTGGTGCTTCTAGTTTTCTAGTACTTCTAGTTTTCAGGTACTTCTGGTTTCCTGGTACTTCTGGTACTAGTGAAAATTAGGGATTCAATTTTTGGGAGTTCTATCCACTGAAAAGGTGCGCTGAAGGTGCCAATGAGTTCCTTGGGATAGGGCGCACTTTTCTAGATGATCTTTGGGATAAAATTCCTCTTTAATAAAAAGCCCTAATTTTCTTGTATGACAACAATGACGGTTTTTTGTTTTTTGTTTTGGTGAAATATGCTCTCTTCAGCTTAGCTCTGATACCATGTTAAAGTTTCTTTCTTAATATGATATTATTAATATTGATTATAACAACAACATAATAAGGATCTTACTAAAAGAAACACAATCACAGAGTAAACAAGCATTTATCCTGGGAAGCCCTCAAGGGGAAGAAAACCCAACAAAACTTAAATAACCAAGTACAGTGTCTCTCACAAGAGAGATCTCACCAAATAGAAGATCAATCAGAAACCCTAACCATAACAGAGTAGCGCACCACTTAGACCAAGATAGTCCTTCACCAAGATAACCTTCACCTTTACTGAGATACTCTTCCTTGTAGCTGTGTCACTATCAGACTTTCACACTTGATAGAGAGATCTTGATGTATGTGTGTATAAATGAGGTTCTAGGCCTCTTATAAATACAAGTTGTTCCCCCCAATAATTAGGTTAGGGCCGAGCTGTCCACTTTATCTTTCTAATTTAATTTTGACTTCTCTAGGCACAATAAGGCTAACTTATC
>JASDQU010738287.1:43320-96334 GCA_032191745.1 Picea mariana
ATGTGGATAAGAATATTCTTTGCAGTTACACAATATTTTAACAACAACATAGTCGGATGCATCAATATCAATCTTAAACAATTGTTGCAGATCAGGTAAGGAGAGTACTAGAGATGAGAATAAGAGATGCTTTAGATCATCAAATGCTTATTTTTGTTCCTTCCCCCACACAGAATTTTCCTTTCCACCACCCTTGGTCACTTGGCTGAAGGCCCATGCGATATGGGAGAATCCCAACATGAACCGTCGGTAGAAGCTGGCAAGTCCCAAGAAGCTTCGAATCTCGGTTAGTGTGTTCGGGGTTGGCCAGTCACGGATGACTTGGATCTTAGATGGATCCACATGTACCCCATGTTCATCAACAATGTAGCCCAATTATTTGGCCCTGTTCATGCCAAAGGAACATTTTTCCAAGTTGACATATATCTTTTGTTGTCGTAGAGTGCTCAAAACCTGTTGAATGTGTTGCATGTGCTCCTCCCAAGTTCTATTGAAGATGAGGATTTCATCCATATATACTACCACAAAAGAGTTGGTGAAGGGTCTCAATACATCATCCATCAACTTCATGAAAGTTGTTGGTGCATTTTTTAGGCCAAAGGGCATGACCATCCATTCAAAGAGACCTTATTTAGATTTGAAAGTTTTCTTCCACACATCAGTCGGTTCGATGGGAACCTGGTGGTAGCCAAAATTTAGGTCAATCTTGTTGAAGAACTTTCCCCCCTTGTGTTGGTCAAGAAGGTCATCAATTCGGGGAATTGGGTACCAGTTCCTGACTGTGATGTTATTTAATTCTCTGTAATCAATGCAGATCTGCCAAGTCCTGTATTTCTTCTGCACCAATACAATTGGGCTTCTGCAAGGGGAGGAGTTGGGTCTGACGTGCCCCTTTTGAAGAATCTCTTGGATATGATGCTTGATTTTGTCATTTTCCATCAACGAGAGACAATAAACTTTTCCATTAGGTAGAGGTGAATTGGGGGTTAGATCAGTTGGATTTTTGACTTGGCAATGCGTCGGTACCCTGGTGGGTGAGGAGAAGATGTCTCTATACTCTTCCATGATTTCATCCACTTGCTTTTGCTGAAAAGAGAGGCTCTATGTAGAGGTCACAGATGTAGTGATGACCTTTTTCTTACTATGAGCATGAATCACAAAGAAGATGAACTTCCCGGTCTGTGAATTGACCTTACTACATTCCTTAGCAGAGATTAAAGAAATAGCGGTAGGCGGCGCTACCTCTGGTATCCTGTACAATTGTATACCCATTGTAATAATAACATTGCGGGGTCTAGACTCATACACAATAGGTCTCTTCCAAAAATATGGTTGTCCTAAAAGAACATCACAAACTTCAAGGGGAGAAATATCACACAATACCTCATCTTTGAAGGGATTGATGCCATAGGACACATGACATTGTTGGTTAAAGAAAAGATATCTTCCTTGGTGAATCCAGGCGATGGTGTAGGGATATGGATGTGGTGTCATCGACATGTCCAACCACTTGACAACCTCTATTGATATCATGTTATTTTTACTGCCGCTATCGAAAATGAAATGAAGCAGAGCCCCCTTTAGACACATATGTGAGTGAATCAGTCGTTCCCCTTCCTCCAGTTCTTCTGGTTCGCTTAGTTAGACTTTTGTGGTAGAGAAAATGGTGCTTGGTTTGGCATCGATAATATACTTCCCTTCTTTTAGATTTGATTCACAATCATAATCTGCCTCAGACTCAGAATATTTTATCTCGGCCACCAGTGACTTCTTGGAGCGACATTCTTCGATGTTGTGCCAAGGGATTTTATGGTATTCACACCACTTTCATGTCTCCTTGTTCGACTTTTCATTACCCTTATTGTGTTGTGACTTGGACTGGTTGTCTTGAGAGTGGCCATATTTTCTCTGTCTCTTTTTTGTGAGTTGGGGATGCCTTTGTCCTGCGTCTACTGTGAGGAGTTTGCAGATACAAACTCTTGCCTCTTCTGCTTAAATTTATGCTCGATCTTGACAACATGTCTATCATCCGTACCCAATGATATGATGTCTAGAAACTCCAAGTCTGTTTGAATGTATATATGTAGACAACTGCTGTATTTGAGTACCAAATGTCATTCAGAGTCTTTGATACCCAATTTGGTGCACAGGGTATGGAAAATATTGGTGAAATATGGTATTGTCTGGTCCCTTTCCTGACGCAGGGTGGTCCATCTTGTGCACTTGTCTTTGTAGCTTCCAACAGGGTAGTACTTTTCTTTAATGACATCCCTAATGGAATCCCATGTGGGGGTGACCGAAAATATTGCATATTCCTCTATGGCCCTTTTATTAGAGTAAGTATCCCACTAGTCCTTAACATGTAGTACGACCTTGAGGAGTGAAAAAGTAGTCTTTTCCCTATCAAAAAAATTGTGGAACGAAAAATACCATTCAAGCAGATTCATACATTTATCTACAACATTCACATCTATGAGTCCTTCAAATAATGGAATATCAAAATTTACTTTCACCTTGAAGGGGGTTGCATGGCCTCTTGATGAAGATGTGTCTCATGTGGGCAGTCGTCGAAGGATCTATGCAAAGTTGTCCATCATTCTGTTCCTTTGTCGTGCAATGGCTTCCTCGAGAAATAGTTTAAAAGGATCTCCTAATCCATCATATTTATTCTCATCCCCCATGAGTTTTGGTTGGGCTCGATGTGATCAATCTTGCAAAGGCTCGACTGGTTTGAGTCCCAACTTCTTGTACCTTGATCTTGTCGGGGACATGCACGAAGAAAAAAAATGAAGAGAAGACCGCTCTGATACCACTGATCCATATTTATGAGAAGAACAAAATAAATAATAGACTAAATAAAATAACACAAATATATAGAGAACAACAACATATATCCAGTGAACACAAACTTCTATTGAATAAATAAAATAGGTTGAAACTGTAAAACTGCAGAACTAAAAACAACTTGCTCGAATGCTGGTAGTTATATCTGAGAAGAGATGCAGATGCTACATGCATCTCTCTGAGAAGAATGAATACAACAAGGCTCCAGATGCCTTTTTAACATTACTCATGAATTCCAAAACCCTAGACATCCAAAAACCTAACCCTAGGAGATGAAATGCCAAAAGTTATGTGGGCCCTGATGGGTAAGTTAATACCTTAACTTCCCAAGGTCGTAACTTTTGCATACGACCTCTGTTTTAGGTGCATGATAGACCATTGGAAAGGTATTTTTGAGAAATACACATTATGTCGTCAAACTTTGAATTTGTCTATAATTTGATTATGGAAATCCAAAAAAACATTGTTTAGGGCCCAAAATGGCCCTGGAAGTACATAAAGATGTATTGAAATTAAAACTTCCAAAATAAGCTAGTTGGATTAGGTGGGAGACCACCAATATCCACCTAAAAGCTATGCAGGCCTTCAGACAACCCTAGAAGTGTAGAACCAACAATTACAAATAATTACAGAAGAATGTGTTGAACTAAAAACTGTCAAGAGGAGTTAGTTGGAATAAGTGGGTGGCCACCAATATCCACCTGGATCATTCAACTTCTTCTACTTCTTTGACTTCGACCTTCGACTTATTCGACCTCTTTGATTTCAACCTTCGATTTTGACCCCTGATTTATTTGACTTCAACTTTTGAATTTTTCAACTTCTTCAGGTTCCACTTCTTGCTTAGATGTTTATACTGGACTTCTTGATATCTACTGCATTTTATTAAAACAATCGACTTTAATATTTTCTCATTTAATTTAGATAGTCGTCTTGATCCATTTAATTGTTTCGAATTAACTTAGGGTTTGACTGGTTGAGACAATTGTTTCTGACTCGACTTAAGGCTTTACTGGTCGAGAATTTTCTTGCTGAGAATTTTATAACAGACTTATTGACATCTACTTGATTGTTTTTTTATCAATTCCAATACCAACTCCATGCCCAACATTGACCATATTGGTCCTCTTTGTCATCAATTCCAACCCCATAATACTAGGTCCAACATTATCCCCCTTTGGCATTGATGGAAACAAAGTAAAACTCTCTATTTTTAATCAGGTTTTTTAAACTTATCCTCCCCCTTTGACAGCAATGAAAAAAGAGTTGTTTCTTCACTCCCCCTAAGGAGATGCTCCCCATGAGGTGATGCTCCCTATTTCCATGTGTTTCTTTATTCTAATAAAACTTCTGTAGTTCTAATGAGGTATGGGAATTACTCCTAATTTCTACCTAAGATTTTCAAAGGTGCTTCTTGGTAGAGGTTTTGTAAAGATGTCTGGTATTTGTTCTTTTCTGTCTGCATATTATAATTTCACCACTTTTTTTAGTAACTTGATCTCTTAATAAGTGATATTTGATTGGGATGTGTTTGGTTTTAGAATGCATTACAATATTTTTAGAGATATTTATGGAACTAGTGTTATCACATTTAATAATAATGGGATGATCATATCTTACTTGTAAATCTTCTAATGTTTGTTTCATCCAAAGAACTTGTGTGCAACAAGATGCAACATCAATGTATTTTTCCTCTGCTGTAGAGAGTGATGTGGATCTTAGTTTCTTACTTAGCCATGCTACCAGACATTCTCCTAGAAAAAATTCTCCTCCGTTGGTGCTTTTCTTATCATCTATACTACCATCTCAATCTGCATCAGTGTATGTAGTTAGAGTGAAGTATTTATCTTTTGGATACCACAATCCAAGTTCTAATGTGCCTTTAAGATATCTGAATATCCTCTTTACTGATTTTAAGTGATTTTATTTAGGTGTATATTGAAATCTCCCCACGATTCCTACAGCCTGCATGATGTCAGGTCTTTTTGTTGTCGAATGGATCAAACTTCCAACCATTGATCTATACATAGTTTGGTCCACTTTTGGTGAGTCATATTCTAGGATTAGTTTATATCCAGTGACTATGGGAGTACTCATAGGTTTACTGTCTTCCATTTGGAATTTCTTTAGCATTTCCTTGATATATTTGGCTTGGGAAATGAATATTCCTTTTTCTATTTGAGTTACTTGTAAACCTAAGAAGAAGGATAGTTCTCCGAGCATAGACATTTCAAATTCTTCTTTCATTTTGGTTGCAAACTTTCTTCTTAGTATAGTAAGATTACTTCCAAATATGATTTCATCTACATATACCACCACAATAATCACGTTTTGATCCTCAATTTTTATGTATAAGTTGTTTTCAGTAGTCCCTCTCTTGTATCCTTTTTTTTACAGGTATTGATCAAGCTTGAGAACCATGCTCTGGGGGCTTGCTTAAGACCATACAGGGCCTTTTTTAGCTTGCGCACATAGCCTTGATTTTATGTTAACATGAATCCTTATGGTTTCTCAACATAGAATTATTCTTCTAATGTTCCATTAAGGAATGTTGACTTGACATCCATTTGATAGATTTTGAAATTTCTAAAGCATGCAAATTCCAGGAACATTCTGATGGCCTCAAGTATTGCTACTAGAGCAAAAGTCTCTTAAAAATCAATACCTTCCACTTGGGAATATACCTTGCATACTAATATGTTTGTGTTCTTTATGATCTTCCCATTTTCATTGAGTTTGTTCTTGAATATCCACTTAGTTCCTACCAAATTTTTGTCCTTGGGTCTTGGAACTAGTTCCCAAGTTCGTTTCTTCTCTATTTGGTCTAGTTCTTCGTCCATTTATTTTATCCAATATTCACTTTTGTTGGCTTATTTAAATGAATTAGGTTCTATCAGGGATAACATTGCTTGTTCTGAGTCAAATGTGAGTTTCCTTCTTGTTTCCACTTGTTGGGTTTGAGATATGATCACTTTTATGACAGTTATCATACACTTAAAGGAGCTTTTTGAAGAATTTTATGATAAAACAGTATGATCGACATAAGGTACGCGTGATTCATGTTTAATGATTGTATTACATATAATTCATCATGTTTTATGATTACCAAGATATAATTCACATTTTTCTAGTGTTATAGGGAAAAAATGCACCACGTTTTTGCTTCCGGCACTTGATTTGGCACTCCTTCCAGTACTCATTCCAACACTTGATCTGGCACTCTGTCCAGCACTACGTATTGCACAAAAACGTAGGGAGACTTGGCGTTTATGGTATTGGTGGCCAGTGATGGAAAAATCGGGCACGTGGGTTTTGTTCATGCTCTCCCCCTATAGCTACTAAGCTCCCGACAACTCAGTTTCAGTTGCTCAAGAGGGCGATTATTGGATCGCTCTATTTTATCAGCCAGGGCATCATTTATTGTAATTTGCCAAAATTAGAAGTGGTTCGACCCTCCTATGGTCGACCACTTGGTCTGTAAACGTTATAAATACCACTGAGGTGGTCAGATGATTGTTAAGTAGCATAAGCATTAGAATTGTCAGTGTGATTGACAGAAAAACAATTTTACTATGTTTTGAGTTTTTACATTGCCAGATTATGCCAGAACTGCGTTTTTAAGTTTTTATGGTGAATTCGTCTTGCTGAGAGCATGGTGTACTTTTAGAGAGTGACCACGACTTTCTGTGGGGCCCACCAGTAGTCTGGCAACTATCTTCATGTTTTTTTATGCATTTCATAATTCAATTGTTCTCTTTATTTTCTGTACATGCATATTTTTATTATGTTAACTAGTTTGATGTGGTTTAATTGTTTTGATTCTCTTTTGCAGGTTAGAATGATGAGATGTGTTAGCATGCATTGATATTGTAGATTAGGAATAGACTTGCAAGTCTCTATACTAACCCCATGTGCATTTAGATGTTAGATCATGCTTTGATTTATGATTTTGTAGTCAAGTTTAAAACAGAGTTTTAATTAGAATAGAACAACGTTTTAATTTGGGTTCTCTTCAACAAGGATTTGATGGATGGATAGAATTAATTCCAGTTTTTAATTATAGCTTGCTTGTTTCAGTTTTATATAGATCTAGTTTAATTAGTTGTTGGTTAATATAGATTGTTAGTTTACTTTTCAATATCATTGTTTAATTTTTGTTTTTAATCATTTCCTTATTGCAGTTTGAATATTTAGAATAGACATAGCATAGTTTCATTTTACATAATTTCCTTTCCTAGAATTAAATTGCAATTGTATTTCTTAGTTAATGGTTGAATCTAGTTTTGCGTACATAGTGTAGAAGTATAATGATGATCTTGTTATGTTGTTGATGGTTTATATATGAATATGCAGGGTATTTAACATTGTTTTGTCATGGCTAAAATCTCATTGGATTGTTTAATCCATACCTTTCACTTTTCCATTGAGAATAGTGTTGAGATTATACCACTGAAATTGTCCTTTGTTGTCAAGTGCCATCGATATATCATCTAACACCGAATACATTCACACAACCACCAGCATTATATTTGAATTGTCATAGGTTAAAAGATAGTTTTCCTGTTTTCGTAGATTAAAGATAGTTTCTTGCTTTCGTAAATTAGAAGAGATAGTTTCCTACTTTCATAGATATAGTTTCTTACTTTCATAGATTAGAATAAAGTTTTATTGTTGTTGTAGGATAGATAGAATTTGCTTTGATAGATTAGATAGTAGTTTTCTTATTATAGATTAAGCATTAGTTTTGTAGTTCTTCTTGCTTTCAATAAAATGGATTTCCTTTCATGCATTAGAAATAGTTTTGCATTGAGCATTTAGTCCAGTTGCCTCTTAGATTTTCTTTCATGCATTAGAAATAGTTTTGCATTGAGCATTTAGTCTACTTGCCTCTTAGGCTAGATAGTTGTTCAATGAGAAGTTTTACTTTGATTACTTGCAGTAGTTAGTTGACTTTGCTTACTTGTCTATTTGCTTTAGTAGGTTAGATAGACGTCTTTTTCTTTAGTACGTTAGTTAGGTGTCTTTACTTACTTGTCTATTTCCTTAGTAGGTTAGTTAGGTGTCTTTGCTTGCTTGTATTTTTTCTTTAATAGGTTAGATAGGTGTTTTTGCTTGCTTGTTTATTTATTTTCTTTCATAGGGTAGTTTCTCATTGAATGTAGGTTGGCAAGTTAAAATAGTTTGCTTTTGTTAGTTGCTCATTATTATGCTTAGTAGTTTTCCTTTGCTTATTGTTGAACTAGTTTGCTTTGAATAAGGTTTTTTACTTTCTTTTCTTAGGACTATCCATCAATCCTTGGCCCAAAAGTACTTAGGTTACCTAGTTTCAATTTTCTTAGTAGGGTTTGCTCGTTAGATAGCTTTACTTAAGTAGATTAGCCTTAGATAGATACCTTCATTAGTTAGACTATACTCATACCATCCCTTCTACCTTTGACATATATTTTGCTACAACTCTAAGTTTACTTACCCCGGGTTGACAATTTAATTAAGGGTTTTTAGTGTCTTTTTAGTGCATATAGAACACCCATCACCACTCCTGCATTTTTACCTCCAATAATATGATTTTCAGGATGATTCTTTTGAACCCTTTTTGATGGGGATTTTGGCAAGGGTGTTTCTTCGTCATCTTCATCATCAGTGTGGGGTTCATTTTCTTGAGGTTCTTCATAAACTTATTCATTCTGATATTCTCCATCACTTTTATCATAATATGTTGATATGTTCTGGGGTATGACTGTTAGGGGCCTAACCCCTCACATAGGTAGAACAATGTATTCTGATGTAATAAAGGTCAATATTAATAAGGCCTTGCAATAAAGTAGAATAAGTTGAATGTAAGAAGACCTAATAGAAGCTTCCACTTCTAGAAGGATCTTTCTCTAGATGGTTCTATTGATAGGCATATTTAGTATATATAGGAGTCGAGGGTATGAGAACCCTAGCTTGGATATTATTGTAATAGATATCTGCTCGACTGGAGGTTGCCCCCTCGAAGAGGCCCGTGAACATTGCTCTCAGTAATCGAAGTGCTCTTTCTGGTGTTATTATGTTATCATTTCAGTATTATTGTGGTGTTATTCTTGTTATATTGTTGTTCGTCTGCCATTTCTAGAATTTTATTTTTGTTCTGCATACTTTTTATATCTAGAATATTACAAGTGGTATTAGAGCACTTTCCTTGGCAGAAAATTGTGGGTTAATTTTTTTTTCATGGTAGAGACGTATTCTAGTGTCTTTGAGCCACAGATATTTGTCGTTACGTGTATAAACCCATGGTTGAGGGATTCATACATGTAGGAAATACAAGTGGTTCTTAAGCATACATTTGTTGGCCACCCTTGTAACCCCTGTTGGTACCCCTTTGAGTGGTAACGCATCAGAAAGCACATGTGTACAAATCAGCCTAGATTTCCTAAATCCCTCTTTAGATAAATTGATTGTCCGCCTAATTGCTATAGTGCCACCGAGAAAAACACTTAGGAAGATACTCTCTAGTACCTGGGTAGTCGGGTAGTATGGCTAAGAGCACGGTCTAGCCTCCTTAGTTTGTGCCCTGAGATATTGGGTTGAGTACTACTGTTGGACCCCACACGTATATCAAAGAGCTATAACACAAAGAAAACCCTTGTCTATAGAACCCCAGAATACCTAACCCTTGGGGACGGAAACAAAAAAAAAACTTAAAACAGATAAGATCTATTTCCGTGCAACTATGTTCAAGTTTCCAAATCACTACACATTTCTTCTTGGTTAAGAATTTGGGAATTTCATCACTGCAGTATTCTTCAGACCGAAGTATAACTCCACAGGTGTAAAAAAAAAAAAAGTCTAGAAATTTTTGCACCAGTATTTGAGACCTATTCCATTGGATTTATCTCTTCTCCCTTATCACATTCATACATATAATTTTTCAACAAAATTTTTGACCCCACCCACCCCGTTTTGGTTCCCTCATCATCATGGCCCATACCCATAGCCAAGAATTGGAAGCTCGCTTCAATACCTTCCAATCTAATTTCACAGAGACCCAACAAGAAGTGAAACAACTCAATGCCAATGTTGTCGCCATCAATACAACCATGCAGTCCTCCATCACTGCCTCAATCAAGGAACTCAAACAAGACATGACTACCCATCTTGAATCTGTCATTTCGATGATCTACACCAAGTTGCATATCCCTGCAGATAACCCTTTATCTAACCCGCCTCCACATATCGAAGCTGAAACTTCCTCTCATTCCCATAATTCTCAGCCCCATCACTTTCAACGTGACCTACACCTTCTGCGGGTGGATGTGACCAAATGTGATGGCTCGGATCCCACTGGTTTGGTAACCCAAATGGAACATTATTTCTCTTTATACGACATTACATATGACTTGGCCAAACTCAAGTATGGTGTTCTCCATCTAGATCAAGAACGTTGGCAATGGTGGAAATGGAGAAAAACTTCACGTCAAGGGTATATTTCTTGGACACACTTTGTAGCAGAGATTTATGAATGCTTTGACACTGACACCAACCATTTAGGACATTTGACAAAGTTGAAACAATATGGAATAGTGGAATACTTTATAGCTACGTTTGAGCACCTAGATTTTCGGATAGAGGGCATGTCTGATGCCTTTTTCCAAGAATGTTTTATCAGTGGCCTCAAGGATGAGATTTGTGCCCATGTCCTCATGGCTCGGCCTCAAAGTTGGGTGGAGTTTACTAAAAGAGATAAAGAATCACAACAAGTTGTATCTTCTCAAAACTGGAAACCCTCCTTTATTCCTCGCACTAAACCAATAAATCCCACTACTCCCTCTACTCCACTAAAGATCCAAAAATTGACCAGGGCTGAAATTGCTAAACGCCAACTCAAAGGCCTTTGTTATAATTGTGATGAAAAATATTTTCTAAGCCACAAGTGTAAGGAAAAAAATATTTTTATGGCCATCTCGGAGGATGATTCAGAAGAGGATGTTGAAACTCCCCTTGTGTCTGAGTCACCTAATACCACTGACATAACCCCTCCCTTAGACCCTCCCGAAGTAGAACTAGTCATTTCCCTAAATGATGTCACTAGTTTCTCTACTCCCCAGACCCTCAAGCTAATTGGTTACATCAAGCATAGGAAGGTCATCATTCTGGTTGATAGTGGCATCACTCATAATTTTATTCATCACCGCATTGCCCAAGAAACTCATTGCTATATCCATGCAGTCAATAATTTCCAAATCATGATTGCCAATGGCGGCTCCATGAAATGTGGAGGGCATTGTGAAAATGTGTGTCTCCAGATTGGTGACTACCACCTGAAATCTCATACGTTTTCTATCGACATGGGCGGTTGTGACATTGTGTTGGGTGCAGACTCACTAAGGACTTTGGGTCCCATTCTCATGGATTTCAAGGACTTAACCATGCGATTCGACCAGGAGGGTCAAAAATATAAGTTCCAAGGCATCACCGTCAGTTCATCAGAGATCATTAGTTCCCATCGCATGGAAAAGCTGCTCAAAAAAGGTCATTCTAGCGTTATTTCCCAACTCCATGCCATACAGAAAACTAAGACACCCTCTGTGCCGAAAGACATCCAATCCATCCTCTCTAAACATCAAGTGGTCTTTTCCACTCCCCAGGGACTCCCACCTTCCCATGGTGTTTATGATCATTCCATTCCCCTTATCCCAAGAAGCCTCCCTCCCAATATCCGTCCCTATCGTCACCCCTTTTCCCAAAAAAATGAAATTGACAAAATGGTTCAAGAACTGCTTAACGCAAGCATTATCCACCCTAGTACGAGCCCCTACTCTTCTCTTTTGGTCATGGTCCTGACGAAAGAAGGTTCTTGGTGTATGTGTCCTGACTTTTTCACCCTCAACAAACTCACCATTAAAGACAAATTTCCCATTCCCGTCATTGATGACCTCTTGGATGAATTGAGTGGCACCCAGTTCTTTACTAAACTTGATCTTCGTTCTGGATACCACCAGATCTGTATGAAAGAGGCAGACATTCCTAAGACCACCTTTAGAACTCATGAGGGCCACTATGATTTTTTGGTCATTCCCTTTGGCATGTGTAATTCCCCCTTCGCCTTCCAAAGCCTCATGAATCATGTCTTTCGCCCATTTCTCCATCATTTTGTCTAAGTTTTCTTTGATGATATCCTCATTTATAGCAAAACCTGGACAGACCATCTTGCTCATGTGGATCTCATTCTCCATCTACTCTCTCAGCACCAAATTTTCTTGAAACAATCTAAATGTGCTTTTGGCACCTCAGAAGTCGAGTACATGGGTCATCTTGTTGGCAAGAACGACGTCAAGGTGGATCCTAAAAAGATTGAAGCTATGCAATACTAGCCTCACCCAAAGACTCTCAAAATATTGCAAGGATTTTTGGGCTTAACAAGTTATTATCACAAGTTTGTTAAGAATTATGAAAAGATTGCGACACCTCTCATCGCACTCCTTAAAAAGAATTCTTTCACTTGGACTCCAACAATTTCTTAGGATTTTCAAACCTTGGATATGGCCATGTGCACCACTACAGTCCTAGCCTTTCCTGATTTCACAAAGGACTTTGTCCTGGAATGTGATGCTTCAGGGAAAGGTATTGGCATTGTCCTTATGTAAGAGGGTCGGCCTTTGGCATTTACCAGCAAACAACTGTCTGAACAAAATTTGGGAAAATCAATCTATGAAAAGGAAATGTTGGCTATTATGCATGTCGTTGATTTGTGGCGCCCTTATCTATTGGGAAAATGCTTCCAAATTAAGACAGATCATCAAATCCTCAAGTATTTTTTGGAACAACGCATTTCCTCCCCAGAGCAAAAAAAATGGGTGACTAAGCTCTTTGGATATGATTATGAAATCATTTACAAGAAAGGAAAAGACAATGTGGTGGCAGATGCACTTTCCTGAAAATATGAAGATGAAGGCTCCCTTTTTTCTCTCTCCTTCATTGTACCAGATTGGCTCCAAGTCGTTCGTCAGGAATGGCTACATGATCCCAAATGTTCGCTTCTAATAAAACAACTGCAGTCCAATTCTCTAGTTTCCCCAGGGTACTCTTGGCTCCATGATGAGCTTCAATACAAAGGTCATTTGTATTTAAGTAAAAAGTCAAAACTTAAATCCACAGTGCTTTCTGAGCTTCATGCGCTTTCTGAGCTTCATGCTACACCCACAGCTGGGCACTCCAGGTTTACCAAAATCTATGACAGGGTCAAACGTTCTTTTTTTCTGGGATGGTATTAAACAAGACATTCATAATTTTGTGGCCGAATGTGATGTGTGTCAACGCAACAAGGGAGAAACAGTCAAATCTCCTGGCACAGTACAACCGCTTCTGATTCCACCTACTATTTGGAGGAATATCTCTATGGATTTTATTACAAGCTTACCTAAATCGGGCAATAAATCAGTCATCATGGTGGTAGTTGATCTCCTTTCAAAGTATGCTCATTTCTGTGCTCTTCAACACCCATTTACAACATCCACAATGGCTCAATTTTTCATGGATAAGGTCTTCAAGATTCATGGCATGTCGCATTCTATTGTTTCTGATTGCGACCCAACTTTCACCAGCAATTTTTGGCAAGAACTATTCAATATACAAGGCACCCAATTGCATCTCAGCACAACTTATCATCCCCAAACGGATGGTCAAACGAAAGTTGTCAACAAGTGTTTGGAAACATATTTGAGGTGTTTTGCATCAAAAAAGAAAAATTAGTGGGCTCAATGGTTACCCCTAGTTGAATGGTGGTACAACACTTCATACCATACAACTACCCGCATGACTCCTTTTGAAGTGGTATATGGACAAAATCCACCATCAGTTCTCTCATATTTACTAGGTGTCTCGAAGGTGTAGGCAGTTGACCAAATGCTTACAATTCGAGAGGCTATTCTCCGTACCCTCAAAGAGAATTTGGTCATGGCCCGGAATCAGATGAAGAAACAAGCGGATCAAGGTCCCTCTAAACGTCATTTTGCAGAAGGGGATCAGGTGTTTCTTTGACTACAACCTTACAAGCAAACTTCCCTCAAGGCCGATCATTGTCAGAAGCTGGTGCCCAAATTTTATGGTCCTTATACAGTTGTCAAGCATGTGGGACAGGTGGCCTATTAGTTAGCTTTGCCTAGTCATTCTAAGTTACATCCTGTTTTTCATGTTTCATGCTTGAAGAAGGTGATTGGAACTAAGTGCCAAACTCAAACCAACCTTCCCAAATTGGACAAAGAAGCTTCCATTTGGCTACAGCCACAAGCAGTTTTGGACCAGTGTGAGTGTCACCTGCGTCAGCGAACCATCAAGGAAGTGTTAGACCAATGGAAAGATACAACTCCAACAGAAGCCACTTGGGAACCAACTACCATTCTGCAGTAATTTCCACATCTCAAGCCTTGAGGACAAGGTTGTTTTTAAGGGGGAGGACATGTTAGGGACCTAACCCCTCACAAAGGTAGAACAATGTATTCCGATGTAATAAAGGTCAATATTAATAAGGCCTTGAAGTAAAGTAGAATAAGTCGAATGTAAGAAGACCTAATAGAAGCTTTCGCTTCTAGAAGGATCTTCCTCTAGATGGTTCTATTGATAGGCATATTTAGTATAAATAGGAGTAGAGGGTGTGATAACCCTAGCTTGGATATTATTGTAATAGAGATATGCTCGACTGGAGGTTGCACCCTCGAAGAGGCCCATGAACATTTCTCTCAGTAATCGAAGTGCTCTTTATGGTTTTATTCTATTATCATTTTAGTATTATTGTGGTGTTATTCTGGTTATATTGTTGTTCATCTTCCATTTCTAGCATTTTATTTATGTTCTGCATGCTTTTTATATCTGGAATATTACAATGACTTGTCTTAACTTTAGATCATCTATCTTTACATTGGCACTTTCCACCATTTTATGTAGTCTTAGGTTATAACATCTATAAGCCTTTTTTTAAGGTGAATATCCTATAAATATTCCTTCATCTGATATTGGGTCAAATTTCCCTAGATTATCCTCATCATTTTTTATGTAACACTTACTTCCAAAGACTCTGAAGTGTTTCACTGATGTTGGCCTACCAAACCATAGTTCATAAGGATTTTTGTAATGGCTAGGTCTCAATTGTGTTTGATTGAGTATATGATATGTTGTGTATATTTCATCTCTCCAAAACTTATCTGGAACTTTGGCTTCATTCAACATGGTTCTTGCAACTTCTTGGACAATTTTATTCTTCCTTTTAACCACTCCATTTTTTTGAGGAGTCATGGTAGATGAAAATTTTCTTTTGATTCCATGATATTCACAAAGCTTAATGAAATATTTAGAGGTGAATTCTCCTCCATTGTCTGATCTTAGACATTTAATTTTGAGATATGTTTCATTTTCTACAAAGGCTTTGTATGCCTTAAATTTTTCAAAGGCTTCTGATTTATCCTTTAGAAAGTATACCCATGTCATTCTTGTATAGTCATCAATGACCGACATAAAGTAATGTTCTCCATGTATAATTTTAGTTCTAGTAGGACCACATAGTTCAATGTGAATAAGCTCCAAGGGTCTTGATGAAGAATGTTCTTTTGTCTTAAACCTGACTTTTGTCTACTTCCCTATTTGGCAATGTTTATAAATAGGATTTGAAGGTTTTATAATATTTGGCAGATCCCTTATTGCCTCCTTCTTATTGGATTTTATTAAGTTGTCAAAGATTATATGTCCCAACCTTCTATGCCATAGCCAACTTTCATCTTCTTACCTAAACAACATTTTTCTTCTCCTTCCATGTCAAGGATGTACACATTACTGGATGTTCTTGGTGCAACTGCCACTAGATTCCATGTATCTTCTCTTCTTATCTCACATTTTTTATAATCAAAGGTAAGTATGTGAACTTGATCACATATTTGACTTATACTTAGGATATTAGGCTTAATATTTTCTACTAAAAGTACATTTTCTGCTTTGGCATTGTTATTCCCTAGGTTAACAGTGCATTTTCCAAGTATCTTGGCTAACACATTATCTACAAAGGTGACTTTTCCTTTTTCTTTCTTCATTAAATTGATAAATTTGTTTTGATCTCTAGTCATGTGTTTAGAACATCCACTGTCTATATACCACTTGCATCCTTTCTTTTTGGCATAGAGGGCTACTTTACACTCTGTTTTCTCTACTTAATTTTTCTTCCATACTTTTTTATTGTTGGGAATATTTATCTCTTTGACATACTTTGAAAATATACAGTCAATGGCTTCATGTCCATAGTTATTACATTTTAGGCATTCCATATTGTAATCTTGTAATGGAGAGAATGAATTATAGTTTCTTTTATCTGCCTTAAATTTCTGACTTCTTTGGAAGTTTTTTGGATTTCTCCTTCTATAGTCTTTACAATGTACTTCTTTGTGTCCAAAATTATTGTAGGAATAGCAATATCCAGGGAAGATATACTGATATCTATAATATGGATTTCTTATGGTAATTGTGTTCTTCTTGTCATGTTTTTCTTTAGTAGGGGGTGTTGATTTCTATTTATTTGGGACAATCTCTAATGGCATCATCCTTAAGAAGAGAAGATAATAAGGCAAGGATGATGTAGAAGTTGAGTCTTGGGTGTATCCCAAACCAATCTTATTGTTTGGTGACCTCTGACTACTAAGAATCTCATCCAAGATATTTGAACTATTTTCAAATTTTGATCCCTTCTTTTCTTTCTCGAGTTCACCTTTTAGCAGCACAATATCAACTTCTATCTTCTCACATACTTGTTCTCTATCATTTATTTGTTTTAAATCACTGATGATATGTTCTAATTCTTTGATGGTTCTTAATGCATCTATTTCTCTTGATTGATATGATTATTCAAACTCTTGAAGTTGTGCCCACAATAGCTTGTTATTATTTTTATACTTTCTTAGTTCCTCTAGAGCACTAATCAATTCTTCTTCTAGGTCTACTTCTCCTTCAAATTCATAGTTTTCTTCATCATCTACATCATTATTTTGAGTGTTCATTCCCATAAATAGATGTTCTGAATCTTCATCTTCACTTTCTTCAGAAGATTCGTTGTCCTCTTTGGTGTAGAGAATCTTCTTTTGTTTGTAGTATTTATTTTTGTTCTTTGTCTTACCCTTCTTATGTTCTTTATGATTATGAATTCTTCATCATCACTATCCTCCTTCTTGGGATATGGAAATTTGTTAGCAAAGTGTCCAACTTTTACACAGTTGAAGCATATCACAGGAAACGTCCCCTTGTATTTACCAGTCCCTTTCTTGAGTTTCTTCATAAAGTTCGATATTTATCCATCATATATCTCTAATAAATCTTCATTAGGTACATGCTCCTTCTTCTTCCTTGATTTTGATGCCTTGAAGGATGTTTCTCCTTTTGCTAGTTTTTCTTGTCCTGTTCTCATCTTATATGCTATGAGGATCCCATGTAGTTCATCCACTATGATATTATCAAGATATATTATGTCTTTAAGGGTAGAAATTTTTTCATCATACCTCATAGGTAACAATCTCAAGATCTTTTGGACAATTGGTTTGTCTTTGAGTTATTCTCCTAATGCTTTGATTGAATTGACAATTTCATCAACTCTTTGAAGATATTCAACTATGTTTTCTTCCCCCTTCATTTTCAAATTTTCAAACTGAGTTCTATAGGTTTACAGTTTGGCTTCCTTGACTTTGATGTCTCCTTCATATATGACCTTCAGTGTTTCCCATATCTCTTTTGTTGACTTACAATGCATTACCTTTACAAATATAGGATTGGTTAATCCTCCTAGAATAGCATTAAATGATCTTGAATTGTCATCGCATAACTTCTTTACAACAATATTAGTAGGTGGGGTAGATGGTGCAGTATAACCACTTTCAACGGCATGCCAAACATCACATCCAAGGGCCATGAGATAACTTTCCATTCTCACACTCCAGAATGCATAATCATTCCCTTTGGACATAGGTGCTTTGTTGGGATACATTCCCTCTTGTTGATCCATTACTTTAGAATCTACCTTCCAGTTGTTAGACTGTGAAGAAGACACCCGCTTTGATACCAATTGTTGGAAACTTGGTCAATACTGAGAGAAGGGCGTGAATCAATATTGATTAATTATTTAAAATTTTAATAATTTTAACTTATTAACAACAATTGATCAACAACAATAAACTTGAATATAAAATCAATACATTAATACAAGTTACAATAATGATTGGGAGACACTAATCTCCTTGTTAAGGAATTCAACCCTACAAAGCACCAACTCCCTTGTTTTAGGGCACCAACCCTACGAAGCACCAACTCCCTTATTTAGGGAACCAACCCTAGGAAGCATCAACTTCTTGTGTTCAAACTTTTATTAGTAAGGAAATTAGTCTTTCATTTCTCCACCCTTCCACCCCCACTTCATAAGTATCTTCGAATTTCTTTCTTGGACTCTGTACTTGTTTCTAAAAATTTGATGTAGACCACAAAGACACTTTCTTTTCACCTTGTTTTTCTTCTTATATATTTTTCAAAAGGTATAGGTTGAACCATTGTTTCTTTTAGTAATGAAACATTTCACCTCTTCATTTAATTAATACAAATGGTGATTTCATTAATTGATTTTCATACAAAAAATTAGACATGGATTTCATACGAATATTCTAGAGTGTTGGAAATGAATTTTACAATTCTACGACATGTGTTTTGTGCAGAACATGCCCAATTAGCCGACATTCAAAAATTTTCCTTAGAACATGTGTGAGGTGGCTGGTACATATGGTTCTTTGAAACCAACTTGCCCATATTTCCCTTTCGTCATCAGATGCCAGATTGACTTCAATACATTTTACCTTTTCATGAATGTCTAAATCGACCTCCACATATCTCCTTTGTTGGTGACTATTTAAACTCAACTTGTAAACATTTTTTTTGATGGTGGATATTAAAAGCAATTCCCTCTCATCTTCTAGTCACTAAATATTCGACTTAGTCTTCACCCTTTTTCATATTTTCTTCCCCATTCGACTGAGAAAAATCTTTTTGGTTGACTCAAATAAGAGAAATTTTGATTTGAGTATTTCGATTCTGGTCCACCTAACTTGCTTCATCCTTGACCCGACTTGTATTTCCCAATTTAAGTTTTCTTCAACTTTGACCTTTAGTTTAATTCTTTCTTGGACCAACTCGACTTAGAATAAAACCGACTTGTGTAATTCAACTTTGGTCATCCTGACTTGCTTCAGTTTCGACTTCGAATTTGGCTTCAATCTTCGACTTCTTTGATTTAAAATTATTCTACTTATCCGACTTCGACTTTCAACTTATTCTACTTGTCTGATTTCGACCTTCGACTTCTTAGACCTCTTCTATTTTGAACTTTAATTTCAACCCCTGATTTCTTTGACTTCGACTTTTGACTTTTTCAACTTCTTCAAATTCAACTTCTTGTTGAGATCTTTACACCAGACTTCTTGATATCTACTGCATTTTATTGAAACACTCAACTTTGATATTTTCTCCTTTCATTTAGATATTCATCTTGACCCATTTAATTTTTTTGACTCGACTTAGGGTTTGACTGGTCGAGACAATTGTTTCTAACTCGACTTAAGGCTTGACTGGTTGAGACTTTTCTTGCTGAGAATTCCAATACCAACCCCATAATACTAGTTCCAACATTTGGGTCCACAGGAAAAACAAATTTGCTGAAAAATGATAGGTATGACTATGATCAAGGAGAAGTGAGGAATCCAACGGCATAGGGCTCAAATAATGGTGCCAATAGGATCCAAACTCTTTATTTTTTACTTCTGCGGAATTATACTCCAATATGAAGAATATGCAGTGTTGAAATACCCAAATTCTTAATAGGAAGATGTTGGATTACTGAGAGGGGGGATGAATCAGTAATAGTAAAATTATAATCCTTTTTAACCAAATAATCCAAGTATTATATCAATGTACAATTATTATCTAATAATGAGAAATAATAAATGAACAATCACACACATACACAGTACACCAATGTTTTACATGGAAACCCAAAGCGGGAGAAAACCACGGAATGCTTTTTCTTATATGTATTGAAGAATTACATTCATTGGAAGCACCAACTTCCTTTGTTTTCTAGCTACAACTGGAAAGAGGCTCCAACCCCCTAGTTTCTCAGGCTATAACCTGAGGGAAGCTCCAACTCCTCAATTCTCTGGCTACAACCAGAAGGAGGCTACAACCCCCTATGTTCTCTGACTACAACCGAAAGGTGGCTACAACCACCTGCCCTTGCCCCGTCCAACCGCCCTGAAGTATGAGTAGAATGATGGAACCACTGACAATCTATCACTGTGAGATATACTATTGTGCAACTGTAACAACCTCTACCAATAACCTGTATCCAATCTATACAACTGCCCTGTAATCAATATGTACCTAAAATGAACATGTATCTACAAAAATATAACAGATACACGACATGTATTGTTGCAGCTCGTGTATGTACGTGCCCTATCTGTTATGCAGCCCGTGTATGTACGCGCCCTAATTGTTATGCAGCCTATGTATGCCTTGTAGAACTAAGGTTTCCTTTCACTTACAAACTTCTGACCCTCTGTAACTTCTTTCACATAGATCTATAACTTATCACTGTATCCAGACTGTAATTGTACCATGTGCATGCAATCTCATTCACTCAAGACAAGTATGTCTCTCTCTATTCATGTGCCATATAGGTGTATGAAATCATGAAAAAGTATAATTTCCATCACATGATCTTGGTCATCAAACCATTTCTGATATTCATCCTCTCAATACATCAACAAATACAATATCTCAACCATGTACTATATAAACCCTTAACCATATGCCAAGAAATACAAGATGTGCCTCAACAAGAAGTACCAATGATAAATATACCAGCACTGTATTTCTGTAGATCTGACTTATGCAGAAGATCCCATGAAGCCACTAGTCTCTCTAGGGAGAATCCTCAAATCTCCATTGCCATTCCTCATGCATACATAAAATCCAACTATTCATAGAAATAAGACATACCTTTTGAACCAATGGATGGATCTGATGTATCTGAGCACTTTAGACCTTCCTGGGAGCTTGATCTCATAATATAGAACCTCTTCATCTTCATCTTCTCAAGTTTCCATGGCTTTACCAACATGTACTCACCCTGTACACAGTCAACCCGTGTACGTACGCACCCTATACACAAACAACTCATGTATTGTACACACCCTACACACAAACAGCCTGCGTACGCCTCAAAAAATAGGGTTTTCTGTAAATCTGAGAATTTCATCGTCAACCCTTCATGCTACCTCAGAAGTTCACCACTTCAGATGTATCCACAAGTATTTACAATAAGCTTTACACAAAAAAAATAGATATACAATATGTACAAGTGTGTATTTAATGAGTGAGATTTGCCTCTTATTTATATCTTCATGTAGCCTTACACTTTCCTTATTTTAGGGCTTCTTCATTAAAAACTAATTCCTTTGCAAAGCACTTTAACCCTTGGGGGCTTCTCTAAGACTCATGAGGGTTCTCCAAATTATTATGGTCATAACTCTCTAACCGTGAGGATTTATGTAACGTTCCACATACCACCGGAAATGGCATGACAAGCATTATCCATCTAGGATAGTTTTAATGACAAATTCACTGACCTTCATCTCATTATTACACAAATAAGCATGGGTTCTCTAACCATACTTATAGGATAACTCAATCCACAAAGCGTCTTCCTGTGAGGGATTTCACCATAAGGGGACCACTTTGGAGTTCATCCATCTTTACTCTTTATCAACCATGACAAGACAATAATGAGTCATCTTTACATCAAAAAATATTGGGTCCATTACCCAAACCTTTATGCTACGGGGATTTCTTAAAGGGTTGACATCAATGACAACCAACCTTAATCAACAATCTCCCCCTTTGGTATTGATGGAAACACTCTGATGTAATAATGAAATCATATCACTCATGGTCCCCCTAGAACCATGCATATGTCCTCTGCATCTTGATAAATATGCTCCCCCTGGAACCATGCCTCTGTCCTTTGGATCTGATAAATCTCTCATGTCCTCTACATCCGATAAATCTCTCCCCCTTTGTCATCAATGGCAAAGGTATCTTTCCATCTGAGGTTGCTCCCCCTGACTGAACTTTCCTCTTATGGTGCTTCCTCATGTACATCTAAGACACATAAGATAAGCATTCAAAAAGCATTCATTTTGGAGTAGAAATAAATCCAAGTCTCTGGCGAAGATATTCAAAAGTTTCTCGTGGAAGTGGTTTTGTAAATATGTCTGCCACTTGTTCTTTTGTACCCACTTACTCAACTCTAATGTTATTTTCTACAACTTCCTCCTGTAGAAAGTGATACTTGATTGGAATGTGCTTCATATTGGAGTGCATCATCGGGTTCTTCGAGATACTGATGGCAATTGTATTATCACAATAGATTGGAATAGGCTCATCATACTCAACCTATATATATGTCAAAGTTTATTTCATCCAAAGAACCTATGTACAACATGATGCTGCTGCAATATACTCAGCCTCGACTGTAGATAAAGATACTAATGATTGTTTCTTTCTTATCCATGATACTAAACACTCACCCAAGTATAATGTTGCTCCACTGGTGCTTCTTCGGTCATCAATACAACCTGCCCAATCTGCATCTGTGTAGGCAATAAGTGATAGATCATTTCCTTTTGGATACCATAATCCAAACTCGTATGTTCCTTTGAGATATCTGAAAATCCTCTTTACTGCTAATACATGTGATTCCTTTGGTGCTGCTTGAAATCGTACCACCTGTCCAACTACCTACATTACATCTGGTCTGGATGTTGTCACATATAGTAGGTTGTCAATTATTGACCTGTATTGCTTCTGATCTATAGACTTCGAATCATCATCTTTGCTCAACTTGCAACTGGTTTGCATGGGAGTGATAACTGGTTTGCAATCTTCCATTCTGAACCTTTTTAGCATTTCTATGATATACTTTGTTTGAGAAATAAAAATTCCTTGGTTTCTTTGACGTATCTGAAGTCCCAGAAAGAAGGATAGTTCTCAAGTAACGACATTTCAAATTCATTATGCATATCTTTTCCAAATTTCTGGCTTAACTTGTCATCATCACTACCAAAAATAATATCATCAACATAAACTTCGATTAATAAAATATTACCTTGACTTACCTTGATGTAGAGGTTGTTGTCTACACTTCCTTTTCTGAACCCTGCCTGCTGCAAATACTTATCCTGTCTAGAGTACCATGCTCTAGGATCATGTTTTAGACCATACAAGGCCTTCTTTAATTTACACACATAATCTGCGTTTTCTGACAACTGAAATCCTTCTGGTTGTTCAATGTAGACTTCTTCTTCAAGTTCCCCATTCAAAAAAGTTGATTTAATGTCCATATGATACATTTTAATATTTTAATATCCTTTACATACCAATCTAGCTTTGTTTCTTGTAACCTATCCATCTTCATTCAATTTATTCCTGAAGACCCACTTTGTGTCGATCACATTCTTATTCTTTGGTCTTGGAACCAGTTCCCAAGTGTCATTTTTCTCTATTTGATCCAATTATGCATCCATGGCCTTTTTCCAAAATTCATCCTTGTTGGCTTCTTCAAAATAGTTTGGTTCAATTGTAGATGAGAGTGTTAGGTGTGTTTTCTCTGGTGAATAGATTTTTCTTCTAGTATCAACTACTGTATCTTTGTTTCTGATAATCTGTTCTGAATGATGATTCTTCTGTACTCATTTACTAGGTGTCTTTGGAGGAACTTGCTGAACTTTCTCTTCTGCTTCTATTGGATTCTCTTCATCTTCCTCTTCTACTTCTTTTTCATCTTTTGTTTCTTCTTCTAAGGGTTGTTTCATTTATTCATTTTGTTCTTCCTTTGATTCTGGTCTGCATGTTTCATCAATTGTCACGTTGATGCTTTCCACAACGTTGTTCAATATTAGGTTGTGACACTTGTATGCTTTCCTTGTACTTGAGTAACCAACAAGTACTTCTTTGTCCACACGAGAGTCAAACTTTCCCATTATACCATCTTCTCTTTTGATATAGCATTTGCTTCCAAAAACTCTGAAGTGCTTCACATTTGATGGTCTTCCTTTCCATAGCTCGTAAGGAGTTTTTTCAGTGTCGTTTATGAGCATTACTCTATTTTGAATGTGAAATGTTGTATGCACTACCAAAGTCCAAAAAATATCTGTCAATTTTGAATCCATTAGCATTGTTCGAGCCATTTCGTGTATTGTCTTGTTCTTTCTTTCAACAGCTTCATTCTGTTGAGGTGTCCTAGCGACGAAGAATTGCCTTTTTATTCCATGATTGTTGCAGTAGTCCATAAATTCCTTTGAGGTGAATTCTCCTCCATTATCAGATCTCAATCATTTGATTCTTGAATCCATCTTATTTTCAACCATTTCCTTGTAGATCTTGAAGTTTTCAAAATCTTCTGACTTGTTCTTGAGAAAGCAAACTTCAATCATTCTTGTATAATCATAAACTAATAACATAAAGTATATCTCACATTTTAATTGTTTTGTTGTAGTTTGTCCAACTATATCAGTATGCACAATTTCCAATGGTCTTGTTGTTGAATATTCCTTTAATTTGAACCTGGTCTTTGTTTGCTTTCCTTGTTGACAATGCTTGCATAAAGTGTTGGTTGGTTTCGTGATCTGGGGCATTTCTCTAACTACTTCTCTTTTGATGACTTTGAAAAGGTTATCAAAATGCATGTGACCCATTCTTCTATGCCATAGCCAACTTTCATATTCCTTTCCTAGAAAACACTTTTCATTTCCAATTTCACTTAACACATATATGTTGTTTGAAGTTCTTGCAGTTGTAGCGACCAATTTCCCTGAACCTTCTCTTCTTATCTCACACTTTTATTAATCGAAAGTAACTTTATGAACTTGATCACACATTTGACTCACACTTGGAAGATTATGTTTCATATATTCTACTAGTAGAACATTTTCTGTCTTTTCATTCTTGTTCTCAATTCGGACTGTGCCCTTTCCAATGATTTTGTCTGAATTATCATTTCCGAAGGAGACTGGTCCATCTTTTTCCTTTCATAATGTAAGAAACTTGTCTCTATCACATTTCATGTGTTTTGAACACCCATTGTCAAAATACCAACCGTGTTTCTTCTGCTTAGCTTGTAGAGCGATTGTGCATTCTTCATTTCTATATTGATAATGCTTTCTTATCCATGTTGTTTTTTGAGGTTCCTGTCTGCGATTGTTGTTATTCTGTTGAGGTTCTTTAGGAGGGACTACCATTCTGCAATCTTTGGCCACATGTCCAAAATTGTTACATTTGTAACATTCCACTTCAGTGCTGAAAGATTCAAACATGTTGTAACTTCTTCTCTGTGTTTCACTAGGTCTTATTGAATAACCCCTTTGTGTATGACTCTCAAAGTTGTTATTGTTCATGTTTTTAGCTCTGCAATTCAAAGCTTTATGTCCAAAATTATTACATGCATAACATAAACCAAAAAATATAGTTTGATACATAGGAGTTGAAGATATTCTGAAAGGAGGTGATCTTATGAATTCTTCTTCTTCTTGAGGCCTATCTATCTATTGTTGATTCTGAAATCTGAATCTTCTCAATGGAGGAGTGTCCCTGTAATCTTCCTTGTATATCTTCCTATCCCCTTTGATTGTTTCTGCATAGATTTTTGGATATGTTTCTTGCTCTGTTGTTTTGGAGCTTGATCCCTTTTCTAACTGATTGTATCCAAGTCCGGAGTTGTCAAGATGAGATTTTTGACTCTTGATAATGTCATCCAGAACTTTTGAGCTATTCTGCATATTTTTATTTTGAATATCCTTTCTTAGTGTGACAATCTCTGCTTCCAAGTTTCCAATGATCCTGTCCTTTTCTTCTAGTTGTTCTTTGAGTGCGTCTTCAATTCTTTTATCTTCTTCTATTTGAACCTTCAATTTTGTTATCATTTGTTCTAGTTCTCGATGTCATTGTTTCATGGAAACTTGCACAGGAGATCTAGCTAAAGCAAGTACAAACAAATCTTATCAAGAAAGGAAGAAAGGTTCAATATGGAATAATGAGAAAATATAGTCACACTACTCCAATGAGCTGATGATTGATACATAGATCATGATCAATATGATACAATGAATGAGTGGAATACACTCATATATAGGGCAAAGCATTCCATAATTAAGAAAATCAATCAAGCAGTTAACTTTCCTTAGGAATGCATGCATGCATAATAGTGATGGTAAAAATAGAAAGTTTAAATAGAACTATTCAGTTAACTCCCACTGAACTAGTGTGTCAAAAATAGAAATTTCTCCAACACGCCCCCTGAACATCACTATGGAGTAAGAAATGAGTCCCGACTACTAGGCCATTTTAGGTACTCATGTACAATGCAACTAATGAACACTAAATAAAAGTGAGGAAAGAGGGAAAACCACGTGGGAACAAAACCCCCCCTCAAAAGACAATGTATCAAAAGAAGAAAATGGCAGTTGCTAGGCAATTGTGTTCTTCACTGCAAGACAATCCCGCAAAGTCTGAAACTTCTTCTCATTGAAAGTCTTCGTGAAGATGTAGAAATCTTTATGGATCTGATGAAGTCCTTTGGCAACCTGTCCTGCCTTGTACTTCTTGATCCTGTGGACCCATCTGCACCTGAAAATATTCCTTTCTAGTGGATGTGGAACCAGATTCCAAGACTGGTTCTATAGGAGTGAGTCATACTCCTTCTGCATGGCTTCTTTCCATAATGGATTTCCCACAACCCTATTGTAGTTCTGTGGATCAGTAGATTGAACCATATAGAAATGCATGGACATCACAGGTTCTGAAGCTGAAAATACATGAGAAGGCTCATCATGCTGAGATCGAGTCCTCCTCAAATCCAATGGATTCCCTGCAAGGTTGTTTGCTACCTGAAGTGTGGTATGTTCCTTCTTGGGCATTTTTTGAAGCTTAAGCGCTGGCTTCTTATCTAGATGTACTACATTCTTATTTCCATGTACAAAATCAAAGTGTATGGAATCATCTCTGATGTCTGAAACTTGTGGAAGAACAAGAGTAAATGCATGTTTTAGTGGAGGTCCATGCAAAGTACTCTCCTTACGTGTAAGTAGAATAGAGGAGTCATCATTAGAAAACTTAGTGAATTTATACAACCTTGACTTGTGATCCACCTCACCAATTGCAATAATGGAATTGTCATGCATGTCAATTACTGAAACCGAATCTGATGTAAATTCAACATTTTTGCCTTTCTGAGTGATCTGATAAACTGAGAGCAGATTCATAGAAAGCTTTGGAACATGTAAAACATTCTCAAAACTACCATTGTGGAGTCCCACTCTCCCTTCTCCTGCTACTGCTATTGGAGTATCATCCCCCATGAGAATAGGGGGTCTTGAGCATGGACTCAAGGAAGAGAAAACTTCCTCTTTTGCTGCCATATGATGGGTTGCACCAGAATCTATAATCCATGAATCAAATGATGAATTAATTGCAACAAGAGAATGATGATTACCTTTCTTAGGAGCAGGATCTTCTTCCTTCTGCTTCTTGACTCCCTCTGGAATGAAGTTTCCAAGTTTGTTATATTGAAGTGCATGTGCCATAAGATCGATATGTTTCTTCATGTATGTGGATTCTTCATGATTCAGTTTATTGTAGTAAGTGCACTGCTTTCCCTTCTTCTTTTTCTTGGAATCTGAAGACTCTTTGGAACCTGAAGAATCATTAAAGGATTTGGAATATCCCTCCTTCGTATTCTATTTGAATGACCCTTTTCCATCCTCCATGGTGAGTGCATGTGATTTGGGATATTTCATGAGGCCCATACGTATGATTTTTTTCTACTCTTGTGTAAGAAACTCAATGAATTGAGTCAACGTAGGCATTTTCCAATTTGTTCCAAAAAGACATCTGCCAGAATGGAAATTGGAGACATATACAGTGTATTCTAGTCCTATATTGGCCAAGATTGTTAGAATAAGTTGTTTCTCTTGTGTAGACTTATCAATACCACATTCACCCAAGCTTAATAGCAAAGATTTAAATTTAGTAAAAAAATCTTGTATATTATCAAAACTTTTAGGGTCTAAGGTATTCAACTCTACCTCAAGCATATGACCTTGCATCTCATCCTGTTTTCCAAAGAGTCCTTCCAAGGTGGTCCAGATCTCGTTTGGAGTCTTGCATGCGGCAACATGAAACCACAAATCAGTGAAGATTAACTCAAGAAGTAGTCATGTGGCCTCATCCTTACGGTTCGCCCATCTCATATTCTCAATCGCTGATGTAGGTTTTGTTTCTGTCATCATCGTCAAATTATACAATCTTTTCCTTCTGAGTTGGAATTCTGCCTTGGGCTTCCAATCAAAATAATTGTATGGTGTGAGGATTACCACCAAGTTTGGCTATATAATATGTGTCATATTCGTGTCTCCCATTTCTGAGAAAACGGTGAGGAATCTCGCCAAACAATTGAAAACCCACTTCCAAAATGGGCCGATTTACTTTCCTCGCGAACCGTTTCCTCCAAAACATAATATTTTGGGAGCAATGAATGTGGAAAGGTACAGTCACGGATTCGTATCAGTTTCAGGAGGTTATCTTGTGGCTCATGTTCTGAGCAAAAGGTAAAGAATATTTCCAAACGGTTGAAAACCCACTTCCAAAATGGGTCGATTTACTTTTAGTGTGGGTTGTTTCCTAAAAAACGTAATATTTTGGGAGGAATAATTGATAAAAGTTACAACCACGGATTTAGCTCGCTGAAACCCCAATTTTCCTTATTCTTTGGCTTGTCTATCTTTCTCCAAGCAGCATAGCTCTGATACCATGTCAGTGTTTCATGAAAACCTACACAGGAGATCTAGCTAAAGAAAGTACAAACAAAGCTTATCAAGAAAGGAATAAAGATTCAATATGGAAGAATGAGAAAATATATCCACACTACTCCAATGACATGATGATTGATACATAGATCATGATCAATATGATACAATGAATGAGTCGAATACACTCATATATAGGGCAAAGCATTCCATAATTAATAAAATCAATAAAGAAGTTAACTTTCCTTAGGAATGCATGCATGCATAATAGTGATGGTAAAAATAGAAAGTCTAAATAGAACTAGTCAGTTAACTCCCACTGAACTAGTGTGTCGAAAATAGAAATTTCTCCAACACTCGAGTGTCCTTTTTCTTTTCTAGTTATGCTTGTAGTTTATTGTTTTTCTTCTTTTCTCTTCTGATAACTTCTATGGCACACATTAATTCTTCTCGGTAGTCAACTTCTGCCTCTTCAATTTCTTCTTCAACTTCTTCATATTCTTCTTTGGCTTTTTCATATTCTTCTTCGGAGTCTTCTTTGTCAGAGTCTTTTACTTCCATGAATAGCACTCTTCCTGTCTCACTATCACTGACTGCATCTTCATCTGATGATGAGATGTCTTCTTTGGTGCATAAGATTTTCTTGAAAACTTTCTTTGTAGTTCTTTTGCCTTTATATGTGTGTTTTCCTTTTGAGTAACCTTCATCATTTCTCTTTTTCTTATGAGGACATTTGTTAGAAAAATGACCAATACCATCAAAATTAAAACAAATTAAAGGAAGCTTACCTCTATACCTACCGTTGGTTCCCTTGTTCAGTATTTTGACGAAGTTGGTCACTTCTTCATCATCTTCCAAGACGTCACTGCTGTTACTATATTCTTCTTGTTCCTTTTTCTTTTGCCTTGATCTTTTGGATGCTTTGAAGGTTGCTTATTTTACATCTAGATTTTCCTGTTCATTTCTCATTTCATATGCTGTGAAGATTCCATGCAATTCGTCCATGCTTATTGAGTCTAGATCTGATATTTCTTCTAGTGTTGATATCTTAGGGTTGAATCTCATAGGAAGAGCTCTTAGTACCTTTTGAACAATTATAGATTCTTTGATTTCTCCTCCTAATCCTATGATTGCATTCACTGTTTCATCGACTCATAAGAAGTAGGATGCAATATTCTCATCTTCCTTCATTTTTAGTTGTTCGAACTAACCTCTATAAGTTTGAAGCTTTAATGCTTTGACTTTTGTATATCCTTCATAAATATTTTGAAGCTTGTCCAAAATCTCTTTAGTGGATTTACAATGTGCAAATTTGGTGAATACTGTATCACTGAGACCATTCAAAAGTGCATTTGTGGCTTTGGAATTATTCTCACCGAGTTTCATTGCTTTTTCATTCGTTGGTGGAACTGTTGGTGTTGTGTATCCATCTACAATTGATTGCCAAACTTGAAATCTCTGTGCCTGTATATATGTCTTCATCCTTATGCTCCAAAAAGAATACTTATGTCCATCAAACTGTGGTATTCCATTTTTATACAAGTTGGTACTCTCCATGATCTACCTTTCAGTGGTTAAACTGATTTTTGAAGGAACCTGCTCTGATACCAATTGTTGGATTACTGAGAGGGGGGGTGAATCAGTAATAGAGAAATTATAATCCTTTTTAACCAAATAATCCAATTATTATATCAATATATAATTATTATCTAATAATGAGCAATAAGAAATAAACAATCACACACATACATAGTACACCAGTGTTTACATGGAAACCCAAAGCGGGAGAAAACCACGGAATGCATTTTCTTATATGTCTTGAAGAATTATGTTATCACTCTAAGAAACTCCTTAGGGTTGTAGGCTAAGAATTCTTGGTAACTTAAGAAATTGATAAGAAAAGTATGTGGATCAATGGGATAACTCAAGGGCTTAATGAGAAGAACAACTTATCATGCATCCAAATGAGCTAGTGCTTTTAGAAACCAATAATCAGATACAGTAATTGAAATGGGATATGAAGAACACTATTCTAGATAACCAAGTACATTAACATGCAGGGTCATACAAGATAGCAAGAGATCATTCAATTCAAATTTATGAGCTAAATAAGAAGATGACAGTTCTTAATAGCTGAGCTAAATTGAATCAAATTACAGAGCAATGTAACACATGAGAAAATATGACAATGGTAGAAAAAGAAGACTGTCATTCATATCAAAATAAGAGTCTTAGTACATATGCCAAATTGTATCCAAAATGGAACCCTTGTCTCTTAAAAAAGCTAGGCATTTATAGCCTTTTACAATCAGTTTTCAGATCCTAAAACAATGGATCTGAGATTCTAAAAATAGAAAGTCAAAACTGATCTACAAAAGATAAGGAAAGATCCTCAAAATGAGGTCAATCCATATCTAAGAGTAGTAGATTGTTGATGAAGTGCATTTTTAGCCTCCCAAGGCTGTTTGATTTGGTTTCCAAAGATAAAATTCAAATTTGCTGAAGTGTGCAAACAACCCTGATTTTCTGCCATTGAAAAAGGCACCAAAACTGATTGAAACCCTTCTTCTTTCCCTTATCTATCAAAAATAACCATTTGATCTGATCTGATAATTCATCCACCATCCATTTGAAAAGGCTTCAAACCATTCGGACTCAAAAATTTCTGATCTGGGCAAAAATTCGCTCATTCTAGCAGTTACAGGCTTTCGGTGGTTAACTGTATGAAATTTTAAGCATCTTATCCACCGAAAGCACTGCGTTTCGGAGGTTAATGAGCACGCTCAAGCTCACCTAAACCACCGAAAAGAAGAAGTTTTTTAAAAATCAAATTTCTCAGTCATGGAGAGTTCGTTTTGCACGCTTGAATAGTCGATCGACATCTACAAATCCTAATCTTTCCAATGGTGCTTTCAAATCTGAATTTGGAGCTCAGGAAACTAGTCAAATTTTCTTTACAAGATTAGGCATAATTCTTTCAAAAATGCTAGTGCATTTTTTATCGCTAACATCTAGCTCCAACTGGGATGGAGACGTCCCTGCGAGGTCTCCAAGAACCTGGTAGACCTAGTGCCTTTAGTATTGGGCCATGGAGTCATTCAGTCTTTTCAATCCCAGCAATGTTTACAACCTGCATTTATGTCTTTGGCTATTTACAAGATCCCTTAAAATTTTGTTTCTGAAAACTCTGTCACTTATCTTCGGAGCTGCTGCCACTTGTCTTTTGCTAAATTAAAATCTGCATATTGTTCCCTCAATCTTGAAAAAATTATATCACAAGCATCTTAAGGATTTATCTTCAATTTGTTGCTTTCAAAACTCAAAGATATCACGTGCCAGATATATCCTAGAAATGTGGAATTTGGGCAAAATTTTGAGTGATCTGGTTAAAACAGCTTTCGGTGGTTAACTGTATCTAGAATTTGGCACCTTATCCATCGAAAGTACTCTGTTTCGGTGGTTAATGAGCACACACAGGCTCGCCTAAACCACCGAGAACAGAAACTTACCCAAAAATCAAAATTTGATGAATCTTGATTACCTGCAAGAGTACAAAGACCTCAGGGCTTGCTAGAAGAAGCTCCTCCCATAGTTCATCATCATGTTGCATTGTTACAAACTCTATTGCCTGCTCCATATCCCCAACTTACTCATGATAAGTGCCAGAGCTTCTCTTGAATTCCCCATCCTTCCAAGAATGAAAACTTCTTCTTTAATAAGACCTCTTCTGGTACAAATCTCATATGCCTTGTCAAGAGAGTAATGTTGGTTGCTGCGTAGGAAAGGGAAAAGCAGTCCGGGTTCATATTCTGCATAAAGCTCCACCTGGAGGCCATGAAAGTCTTTCCCTACATGAGGATCTTTTTCAAATAGCGCATGCAAATATTCATGCAATAAATATATGTAAGTGCTATTATTCTCAGCCTTCCGCAACTATGAGACCACTTCAGATGGTTTAATAAACTCTCTTTGTTGGACTAGTAAGGCAACTGCCTTTTTTGGATCTAAAGTCATGAGTGGCAATGCCTTATCTTGCAGAGCATCATGTAGATTATGCTCCTCAATAAATTCAAATATGCCAGGTTTCCTCAGATCTGCATATATTGCAAAATCTTTCTCACACTATTTATCAATGACATACAAGTCAGCTAGGGCCTCTTTCAAAGTTTGAGTCACGAAACTCATGTTTAGCTGTTGTTCTATAGCAGATATTACAGCGGATGCACTGTATATAGATGATGGCCAACTGTGAATTGTGGGCAAAAGTTGCTTGTGAAAAGATGAAATTGTGACTAGAGCTAGAAGAGCCATCTCATATGCAGTATCTCGAAGTTGAGGGTTTTTGGTGGGAATATAAGGAACTAAAATTGATAATTGTCGATGTCAAGCAAACTCAAACACCCATCTTTCCCACGCAGTGGCTGATCCATGCAATAATTTTGGGCATAGAGCTGTTGCTTGTGCATATTTCCCTGTTGAAATTAAGCGATCAAGGTATGATAACCCTACCTCATCAAGAAGGTCAATTGGGGCTTGTCCTACTTCAATTGCAGCTAATGCTTTGTCATGCTGGTTATGTTGAAGAAGCCATGCTATATGGTCATCTTCATTCTGAGGCTTCGCAATGATTACATATTTAGGAGAAACAATATAGTATAGTGGTTCATCTCCAGCAATCCACTGCGTTCCTACACTACCACTCCTTGAGAAAGGAGCATGTGCAAGCCCATAATCTGTGGCCTTATAATGCTCAAAATGGTAGATAGAGAGTTCATCTGCTGCTAGATCTTCATTTTTCCAAGTCATGATGTGTACCTCAGGCCGTTTGGCACATCCTGCCTGCCATGATGGTATGCCTTTACCAACTTCCTTTTCTCCATCCTCGTTGTCAGGTATATAAGCTAGAATAAGTAGAGCATATCCATAGGGTGCAAGTCCAAAAATAAAATAATCAGTCTGAAATGTAGCCACAATATCCACTTCTTTTGCACTGGTAGAGGATGAATAGTTCCTATTTTTTGTATATGTTCCTCCAAAGGATTTGTGTTGGATAGCTGTAATTTTCATAGAGGTTCCCTAACCAATGACCAAAACCCTGTCATCCTGCCACACAAGATGAGGGTGTAAGAGCTCTACAGGTGGACGCTCAATATATGTAATTTGATGATGATATGCAGTGTCATAAACTTTCACGCCTGCATCATTCGCCCAAGCTAAAAGACTAGTCCTCCACTTCACTGCATGAATAGGACCTTCTCCAGAGTGCAGAACATGGTCACAATTCCCAAACCATCCTTTTGTGTTGAGAAATAGTTGACCAAAAAGACCCCCGGCTACAAATATCCTCGATGACTTCCTTGCATAGTCTGGATCAAGAGCAACAGCTTTCATAGGACGATGGTATTCAAATTTTTCCCTTTCATCTAAAAATAAATTGTTTATAACAACATATCCATCATCTGAGCAGCTCCCAATATATTCGCCTTCTACATCAAATCTCAAGTCATTTACTTTGGCACTGTGAGCTACAAATTCTTTAACCTGTATGATAAGTTTGCTTTCCAAACTGGAGTTTCGACCATCCTCTGCCACTTAAACAGATTTGGAGCTGTAATTGCATGCCTGTATGAGGGATTTTCGGCTGTTTGATCTGCTAAACAATACCTGAACTCGATGCATGAAAAAATGAACAATTAACCATATTCCAGCTCAAATATGTCATCACTGCATTCATAGCCATTCTCTAGAGAGTCCGTATGAAATTTTAATCTGTTATAATGAAATCCCTCATGACTTTCTGTGCCATGTCAACATTTATGATGGCTATCAGTTTAGGCTCTTGGCTGAGGTTTCGGCGTCCATTTACCAACAATCTTGCCATTCTTTATTCTCCTAAATGTTTGGAACAAAGCCTCCTTCATCCTCCACGTGGCCCAATGCCTTCAATCTATCAAATGTTTCAAACAAACGCAGAGATTTCACCTGCGCGATTTTCGGAACCTGAATCTTTGAGATATTGGCAGCTTATGAAATTGACAGCTGCGTTAAATTTTATTATTGACCTGTGGCTTGCCACGACCAAATTTTGAAAGTGTCTGCGTGGTATTTCTCAGCATTATATCTGCAATCTCTTTCACCTCTATCTTTGTGAGCTGTCTAAACACAATCATCTCATCTAGCCGAATCAGGAACTCAGGTCGAAAATATTGCTTCAGCTCTTTATTGACAAGACTTTTGATCCTTGTGTAGCTATTGTCTTTCTCATCGTAATCAAGCTGGAAACCAATTCCACGGCCTCCCTTCTCAATAACACTACTCCCAACATTAGAAGTCATGATCAAAAGGGTATTCTTAAAGTCCACAGTTCTGCCTTTGCTATCTATCAGTCTTCCATGTTCTAGGATTTGAAGCATCATATTGAAGACGTCTGGGTGAGCCTTTTCAATTTCATCGAAAAGGACAACCATATAAGGGCTTCTCCTAACATCTTCGGTTAGTTTCCCTCCTTCAGTGTAGCCTACATATCCTGGGGGTGAACCAATCCACTTGGAAACAGTGTTCCTTTCCATAGTATATCCGAGAATGCTAGCTCATGCCTGGAAACAAGTGACTCTGCTGAGAAAATGAGGAAGAGAAAGTGAGATTTCCACGATGGATTCAACAGCTGTAAACCCTGAGGGAGATCGGCAGAGGAAATAACAGTGTCGTTCTTGAGTGCATCAAAGTTCACCAACGCCAACATCCATTTCTCCTTGGTAACTTAAGAAACAAAATCTACCAACAATCGAATTTCAAAACGCCATCTGCAAAATTTTGGGCACCTTTCAACTGATGAAAAGAATGGAGCTGGCACTTGCGTTTGTATGTGGATTTACTCTACTGCGTGGAATATAGATTGACATATGGCTTGGGCTATGGAGTCATATGTCTTGCTCAACTGTTCCTCTGCAAATTTGAAGCCTGCATGTAGCCTGCCTTGCTAGTCTGCCTTGCTCTACTTATTGGAGACAATTGAAAATGAATCTGCCTGCTTGGATGGCGAGCTTATTCTTCTGCCTACTCCTATATTAACCAAATCTTCAACTTGGTTAAGTAAAAACATATTCCCACATCAAGCATTCAAGCAACTTGATGACTGAAGGAACCTCATTTATGCTACTAATCAATATATAATTATAAAACCATAACAGCAGCCATAAATATTTATTCAACAAATCATACTCATCCCTAAAAATCGATGACATGATGAAATCTGAAATTTTTAGGGAATCTGAAAGATATGATTCCAGCAATACTGCCACTGGATCTTTAAAACTAGAATCACAATTATACTGATTCAGAGAAAATTTCCAATCATGCATATTCTTCCCTTTGTTGCAAAACAGATGACTTCTTTGATAGTCCTCTTGCTGTTCTAGCCGGAGATTAAATGATTTCTGCAAATTCTGTTTCTCACAATTCCTGACAATTCCATCCATCTGCAAATCTGAAAGTTGTTGTAAGCTACCTTTACTAATTTCAGATTCCATCTGAATATAAGACAATTGATCCATGTGATTTATATCTAGAGCAATTAGATCTTCAGATATATAATAATCAGGAATAACTGTAGCAAGAGAACTTTCAACCTTTGGATTATTTACTTCTACTTCATGTTCATGTGAAAGCGTATCATCTTGAGGAATATTAGAAAATTGATAAAGATTGTGAGCAACAAGTTCTTCTTTATCTAAATCTGTGGCATCCTTAATCCCATAGTCAAAACTATAAGAGACATTTGAATCAATGAAAAATGTGTCTACAATATGACTATCACCAACATCTTCACAATCAGAAGGAATACTAACTGAATGTTGGATGTGGAATGCAGATTCTTTACAACAGTTATCAAAAATAAGATCAGTTGAGTAAATCTTCTCGTAATATGAATTGAAATCCACATGAAAATCCTTCAAATAATGGATACTAACAGCAGGAAGGGATTGACACCATTCACGAGCATTTTCTTCTAAAGAAAATTTGAACAACTTGATTAAAACATCCTCGTGAACAAATCCATGTTCAAGCACACATCTATGAAAATTGAATAAATGCTCACCCAGATGATTGTCCTTACTTCCTCTGAATCTGGGAAGATAGTCATCCCATTCAACTATAGTAGGCACTGGATGTGGAAAACCAGATATGTCTGAAAAATCACAAAATGCATACCTCACAGCTAGAATCTTTTCCATTTCATTTATATACCAGTGGAGTCGCCAACGGATCCATCCTTCATGGATTCGCCACTGAATGCATCCTTCATGGAGTCGCCAGATAGATGATTAGAACCAATGTAGTGTCCAACCTTTATCTATCATCAAAGATCAGATCTATGTCGTCTGCCAGGGAAGCTGAGCTTCAATATCCTCTCCCCAGCAACGGTGCCAATTTGTTATCACTCCAAGAAACTCCTTAGGGTTTTAGGCTAAGAATGCTTGGTAACTTAAGAAATTGATAAGAAAAGTATGTGGATCAATGGGATAACTCAAGGGCTTAATGAGAAGAACAACTTATCATGCATCCAAATGAGCCAATGCTTTTAGAAACCAATAATCAGATACAGTAATTGAAATGGGATATGAAGAACACTATTCTAGATAACCAAGTACATTAACATGCAGGGTCATACAAGATAGCAAGAGATCATTCAATTCAAATTTATGAGCTAAATAAGAAGATGACAGTTCTTAATAGCTGAGCTAAATTGAATCAAATTACAGAGCAATGTAACACATGAGAAAATATGACAATGGTAGCAAAAGAAGATTGTCATTCATATCAAGATAAGAGTCTTAGTACATATGCCAAATTGTATCCAAAATGGAACCCTTGTCTCTTAAAAAAGCTAGGCATTTATAGCCTTTTACAATCAGTTTTCAGATCCTAAAATAATGGATCTGATATTCTAAAAATAGAAAGTCAAAACTGATCTACAAAAGATAAGGAAAGACCCTCAAAATGAGGTCAATCCATATCTAAGAGTAGTAGATTGCTGATGAAGTGCAGTTTTAGCCTCCCAAGGTTGTTTGATTTGGTTTCCAAAGATAAAATTCGAATTTGCTGAAGTGTGCAAACAACCCTGATTTTCTGCCATTGAAAAAGGCACCAAAACTGATTGAAACCCTTCTTCTTTCCCTTATCTATCAAAAATAACCATTTGATCTGATCTGATAATTCATCCACCATCCATTTGAAAAGGATTCAAACCATTCGGACTCAAAAATTTATGATCTAGGCAAAAATTCGCTCATTCTGGCAGTTACAGGATTTCGTTGGTTAACTGTATGAAATTTTAAGCGTCCTATCCACCGAAAGCACTACGTTTCGGAGGTTAATGAGCATGCTCAGGCTCGCCTAAACCACCGAAAAGCAGAAGTTTTTTAAAAACCAAATTTCTCAGTCATGGAGAGTCTGTTTTGTGTGCTTGAATAGTCGATCAACATCTACAAATCCTAAGCTTTCCAATGGTGCTTTCAAATCTGCATTTGGAGCTCGGGAAACTAGTCAAATTTTCTTTACAATATTAGGCATCATTCTTTCAAAAATGCTAGTGCATTTTTTATCGCTAACAAATTACATTCATTGGAAGCACCAACTTCCTTTGTTTTCCAGCTGCAACTGAAAGGAGGCTCCAACCCCCTAGTTTCTCAAACTACAACCTGAGGGAAGCTCCAACTCCCCAATTCTATGGCTACAGCTAGAAGGACGCTACAACCCCCTATGTTCTCTGGCTACAACCAGAAGGTGGATACAACCACTTGTCCTTGCCCAGTCCAACCACTCTGAAGTATGAGTAGAATTATGGAACCACTGTCAATCTGTCACTGTGAGTTATATTGTTGTACAATTGTATCAACCTGTACCACTAACCTGCATCCAACCTGTACAAGTGACCTATATCGAACCTGTACAACTATCTTGTAATCAATTTGTACCTGAACTGAACATGTATCTACAAAAATACAACAAGTACACGACCTGTAGTGCTTCAGCCTGAGTATGTACATGCCCTATGTGTTATGTAGCCCGTGTATATACACGCCCTAATTGTTATGGAGCCTGTGTATGCCTTCTGGAACTAGGGTTTCCTTTCACTTGAAAACTTCTGACCCTCTATAAATTCTTTCATATAGATCCGTAACCTGTCACTGTATTCAGACTGTAACTGTACCATGTGCATGCATTCTCATACATAACATTTACTCAAGACAAATATGTCTCTCTCTAGTCATGTGCCATATAGGTGTGTGAAATCATGAACAAGTATACTTTCCCTCATATGATCTTAGTCATCAAACCCTTTCTGATATTCAGCCTCTCAATACATCAACAAATACAAGATATCAACTATGTACCATAAAATCCAATCCCTTATCCATATTCCAAGAAATACAAGATGTGCCTCAACAAGAAGTATCAATGATAAATAGACCAGCACTATATTTCTGTAGATCTGATCTTATGCAGAAGATCCCATGTAGCCACTAGTCTCTCTAGGGAGAATCCTGAAATCTCCATTTCCATTCCTCATGCATACATCAAAATCCAACTATTCATAGAAATAAGACACAAATTTTGAGCCAATAGATGGATCTGATGTATCAGAGCACTTTAGACCTTATTGGGAGCTTGATCTCAGAATCTAGAACCTCTGTATCTTCATCTTCTCAAGTTTACATGGCTTTACCAACATGTACTCACCCTGTACACAGCCAGCACACGTACGTATGCACCCTATACACAGACAACCCGCATATTGTATGCACCCTATACACAAACAGCCCGCATACGCCTCAGAAAATAGGGTTTTCTGTAAATCTGAGAATTTCGTCGTCAACCCTTCGTGCTACCTCAGACATTCACCACTTCATATATATCCACAAGTATTAACAATGAGATTTACACAAGAAAATAGATATACAATATGTACAAGTGTGTCTTTAATGAGTGAGCTTTGCCTCTTATTTATATTTTTATGTAGCCTTACATTTTCCTTATTTTAGGGTTTCTTCATTAAAAACTAATTCCTTTGCAAAGCACTTTAACCCCTGGGGGATTCTCTAAGACTCATGAGGGTTATCAAAATTCTTATGGTCATAACTCTCTAACCGTGAGGAGTTATGTGACATTCCACATACCACCGGAAATGACATGACAATCACTATCCATCTAGGATATTTTCACCGACAAATTCAATGTCCTTGAACTCATTATTACACAATTAATCATGGGTTCTCTAACCATGCTTCTAGGATAACTCAATCCACAAAGCATCTTCTCATGAGGGCTTTCACCATAAGGGGACCACTTTGGAGTTCACCCATCTTTACTCTTTATCAACCATGACAAGACAGTAATGAGTGATCTTTACATCAAACAATATTGGGTCCATTACCCAAACCTTTATGCTACGGGGCTTTCTTCAAGGGTTGACATCAATGACAACCAACCTTAATCAATGACATTAATGTATAGTAATTTCACAACAAAAATGTTGGAGGTAAGGTCACATGACAATAGATCTTGTTTATTACGTTTCTATTTCCATCCCAAGGGTTAGGGTATTCAGGTTTTCTCCAAAAAATGGTTTAGCCTATGCTATAGCTCTCTGATATACATGTGGGGTCCAACAATAATACTTGGCCTAATATCTCAGGGAACCAACTAAAGAGGCTATACCATGCCCTTAGTCGTACTCCCTGACTACCCAGGTACTAGAGAGTATCTTCCCAAGTGTTTTTCTTGGTGACACTATAGCATTCAGGTGGTCGATCGGTTTATCTATGGAGGGATTTAGGATATCTAGGTTGATCTGTATATAGGTGTTGTCTAATGCGCTACCACTCGAAGGGGTACCAACATGGATTACAAGGGTGGCCAACAATGTGCACTTAAGTACCACTTGTAGTTCCTACATGTATGCTTCCCCAAATGTGGATTTATGCACTAAGCGACAAAACTTTGTAGCTTTAATACGTCGGAATATGTCTCTACCCTGAAAAAAAAAATAGCCCACAATTTGTTTCCAAGGAAAGTGCTATGATAACACTTGTAAGGTACCAGGTCTATTATAATAGCTAAAATATATAAATATTGGAGAGAATAACAATGGAACAACACAATAGATGAAGCCACAACTCCAAAATAATACATTTATTGATTGGAAACAATCTTCACTTGCCTCTTTGAGGGGGGAACTTTCAGTAGAGCAGAATTCTATTATAATAATTCTCAAGACAAAAATTCTCATGCCCTCAATGTTGATATTGTAATATCCCTAGACCGAACCCAATTGTAATGTAAATGAAAATGTACTTAAGTTAGTGAGTTGTTTGATATCATTTTGTATGCACATTTCATGGCATAGTGTGTGCTTGTACTTAGTAAAATGATGAAGTGTGCACATTCCAAGATACCACGTGCAGCATCTTAAGTACACACGATTGTGAGGCCAGCAAGCTTTTGTGTATATGTTGTGTATTATAGGCTGGTGAGCCAGTTATTATAAGCTAGGATGCTTATGTTTTGATTAGGCCGGAGAGCCTAGATGTTAAAGGCCAATGCACCCATTTTTGTATATGTCTCATAATTAATATAAAATACATCGTTGCGCACAGGCCAACCACGATAAAAGAGATGGGGGACTAAACTCCACTAGTTAGGGAAAGGGAGGGGCCTAAAAGTTAAGGAAAAGGGGATAATCTAGGGAGCTTAAGCTAAAAAGGAATATTATATTAATATTTCTTAAATCATAAAGTATGGATAATTATTTTATCCTAAGTTCTAAAGTTGGGGGAAAATAGGCCAAAGTAGCTCCCAACATGACAAGTGTCAAGTTGGGGACATGCATGCATATTGTTGGGACTTAGTTCATTTTCTCATCTTTTCCATCATTCATCCATCATTCTGACCATCATTTTGGTTATCCATCCATTATTCCATGAGAATTCATACACCGATGGAGTTATCCTTCGTACCATCATCATTGTACATGAACCTGTGTCCATAGCCATTTTCTATTCGTGTAGCTGGTTATCTTGGGAGATGGACTGAAGAAGCGGGTTGTTAGGCATGTGGGATATTGAAGAGGCGGGTTTTCAAGCCCATGATAAATTTCTCTCTGGGTGAGAGAATTGTTGGGAATTGATTTCCTGAAGGTGTTGAATTGCAGCTACAGTGCTCTGAGACTTCCTATTCGGCCTGTTGTTGAAGTCCTGGAAGGGAAGTGGGGCAGCCGAAGGACTATTGAGCAGAGAAGAGGCACACTTCCTGGGGTGGGACAAGCATGTGGGGAATGAGGGACTGTAGGCTGTTGGTTGAGTGAGCACCTGAGACAGAGTATTTCCTGTTGTCTATGAGCCTTTAGCCTGGTTAGGAATCCCTTTACCCGGGTGGAGTTTAGTTCCAGCTCGGGGGTGCCTCACTGTTGAGAGTGATGAACGGTGTGGTATAAGTTTGGGAGTTTCATGGAAGGTCTGCACGCAGTTGGTGACATTCTTACCAAGATAAGTGTCAATTGTGTGATAAATTTACATGTTGCATTGTTATTTACGTGCTTATTTTTATGGGTTATCATATGTGTGGTTATAATTGTGTTTAGTTTTATGGGTATTTCCTGTATATGATGCATGTATATGTTTATTGTTATTTTAGTGTGAATACGTGTATTTACATATGTATTTGTATGTTTATGTTTTATATATAATGCTTCCACAAGAGTTATGTGTGTGTATATTTTAATTGCATGCAGTTTAAAAAAATTATGTAGCATAGCTCAGTTGGATACTGGGTATGTTACAGTATGTTTCGCAGAGAGAACGAAAGAGTTCTCTGGCATAGCATGGCCCAACAGATATGGTCGGGGACGTTACAACATGGTATCAAAGCTAAGTAAATCATCTGAGTAGTGGCATTGCCCGACTTGTTGGTGGTCGGGGATGTTACAACATGGTATCAGAGCTTTAGTTTTCAACATTGAGCCTGGATGGGCCGAAAAAGTTGAGTTGAATTGAAATGTCACAGAGGATTTATTTCGAAGTGGCCAAATTTCAGTTTGTAGAGCGTCCATGGTAAAAAGTAGCAGCAATTGGGCAGAATTGGGGAAAATCCTCAATTTATGTTGTTAAATTCATGAGAAAATGGAGAAATTTGGCCAAGTGATGGGATATTCCTGATTTAATATATTTTCTAGCAAATTCGGATCTAGAATGGGTCGAATTTGAAGTTACAGTGAAGCCATGACAGATGGAGCGAATTTAGTGGTTAAAATTCTCAATTCGCGAATTGATTTTGGATAAATTCGTTCTAGAAATGTCAACCCACAGCGATTTGTTGTTGCATAAGTTGAACTAGTGTTATCGGGGTGAAATTGAACAATTTTCATGGTTGCAGAATGTCTATGGTAAGTTGGGGAAAAAGTCAAGCAAAAGCCCCAATTTTTGCAGCGGAATTCATGAGGAATTGATGTACATAAAAATGAATGTGCACAGGTGGGCGCACTAAAAATGCATGATGCGCGGTAAAAATCTTGAGATATGTAAGAATTCAGCACTACACGGAAAAATGTTAATGTGCAGATGTGCGCACTAAAATTTTGGTACCGCGCAGAAAAATAGTGGTTTCCTAGTGCGCGCGCTAAATTTTGGCGTTGGGCGGAAAAATGTTTGTGTGCGGGTGCACGTGTTAAGTTTAGCATTGCGCAGTGTGCATACGCATAAGAAGTGTGTGCGGTGTGCACACTCATAATAATGGTGTGCATGGTGTGCGCATTATTGGCACAACGCAATGGAGTATGGTAGTTGCACGCGCAATGTGGGTAAATGTTGTCGCACGATAGTTTACTTAGTGGTGCGCGCAGAGTTTTGGTGCACGGTGGAAACGTACTAAACTTTGGCATGGTGCAGCGTGTAGAGTATAATGTGCGTGGAATATCAGCGCGCGGTACAAAAACTATGCGCGGTGCATATTGGCGCACGACATAAAAGTAGTGTGCGCAAGTTATTGGCGTGACAGAGAAGTGATACACATTGGTATTAAAGTGCGTGAAGCACGATTTACCTTGTGTTGTTGCTACACATGGTAAATATGGGTGCAAACATTGAAATTTTTGTGCATGAATTCGTTTGAAGGGCGAAGAACAACAAAAAACCAGTGATTTTTTGTGACGTTTTATATCATTTGAACGTCATCTTTTTGTAGCGCGTTTTTGAGGCCCTTAAGAGCATTTTTAGCAACTCAAAAACCACGAGACAGAGAAGTACCAAAAATACATTATGTCTTTGTAGCTCAAATGAAAGAGCTTAGATAGATCTTTCTAATGGTGTAAATTAATCGTCAAACAGAGCTTTTATGAGAAAGTTACAGCTTAAACAGTGAAGGGTAAGTTTTAAGACCCAACTAACTTCAAAGAGCCATAACTTTCTACTCCGGAATCAGATTGAGGCACAAGAGTAATCAATGGAAAGATATTGAACCATAGAATACATTCCCAGATATGAATTAAATTGTTGGGCATGATAAAAATGTTTAATATGGAAAAGAAGGTACGTGTATCATTCCAGACCAAAAACACAAATTGGCCTAGAATTTTAACAGGCTGTAACTAGCATCCCAGAACCCAAAATGAGGTGAAACTTGGAAAGAATGTCCATAATGTGTATACGAAGAAACCCAATTGAGATCCTACAAAAATTCCAAAGGAGTAGGTGCAAAAATTCATATTAAAGCGCAGAGTTGCGTCAAGTTGAAAAATGAACAGAAAAATTAACGGGAAAATTTCAAATAGCCATAACTTTCTGCTCGAGACTCGGAATTGAGCATGGGAGAAGGTGTTGGAAAGGTCTTGGAAAGTGGAATATAATTGTATATCTAGAAAATTTATCTGGGCATTCAATTTTTTTGGAAATCAAAAGAAATAATTCTGATATATATTATTGAACCATAATGGTTCATATTTTCATGAAATTATTGAAACAGTTAGCCTGTTAAAGTTTTGTTGGTTGCACATTTTGCAGAGTTAACAACAACTAGATCAGATCAAGATCAACATAGATTCCAGAGGAATGGAAGAGGCACAATAGAATTACAGTCAGGAGGATGAGATTAGAGGGATGGATGTCCATTTGGGCATTGAAGGAACAAACTCCAATGGACATGGATATGAAAGGAATGAAAACATGAATATGGCAGAGACCATCAAAAATTTGTAGAAGGATGTCCAAAGCCATAAAGCTGATAATGAAAGGATTATGAAAGCCAAGGAACAACAAGATGACTTCCACATGAAGTTATTGTAGAGCTTGAACAGAATAGAAAAGAAATTGGAATAAGAGAGTGACTCAAGAAAATCTGGAAGTCACGGGCCGTCTGATGAGAAAATAAGAGCCATAAGTGTTAGCAGACATCTCCATCACTTCCCAAGGCATTCCAATAAGAGAGCAGGCATCAGCTCAAGTCCATCCCCTGTCAGAAATCATAAGAGGTCTGGGGTAGATGAGCTACAAGGAGAAATGAACAAAATCAAACCTCCTACATTTGATGGTGAGTAAAAGAAGGATGAAGATGAAGAAACATGGTTGTTGGGCATGAGAAAGTATTTTCAATTGCATAACTATTCTTCTCATGCAGAAGGTAGAATTGTCATCTACCAACTCAAGGGAAAGGAATCCATGTGGTGGGATCATCTTGTGCAGGTGCAACACATTAAAGAGAAAAGTGTTACTTTGAGGGAATTCAAAAAGTATTTTGAGAAGAAATACTTGACTAAGAGATACTATGACAAGAAAATGAAATATTTATTTGAGCTCAATCTTGGGAGTATGACAATAGATGAATATGAAAGAAGGTTTTTAGAACTGTTGAAGTATGTCTCTTTCATCAAGGATGAGACAATTAAGATTCAAAGGTATTTGAGTGGATTGTCATCATTTATCAGTGATAAAAATATAGTATGATTATCCAAATACATTGGAGGAGACCATAAGGTGAGCTAAATGCCTATATGATCAACAAAAATCAAGGCCAACTTTCCAAAGATCTTGGGAAGACAAAAACAAATTCAAGGTGGATCAGAGGAAGAAGGGATCTAAGACACCATTCTTCAGAAATAATCCACAGGGACAACAAACTCCTAGAGAACCCAGAATGATTGAGACAGGGGGTCAAAGGCCAAGGAAGCCACCTATTCAATGTTGGGATTGTAAAGGAGATCATATGTATAGAGATTGTCCTCACAGAGGTGAAAATTTGAGAACTGTTCACAATGTACAGCAAGATGAAACAGTGGAGGACATGGGAAGAAATTTTCCAAGGATATATGCAGCCCTGGACAAAAAGAAAGTAGAGTATCAGTCACATATGATTGAAGTGGAAGTGGAAGGTATGGTCAACAACCAAACCATTTCTATTTTAATTGATTCAAGATCTAGTCATAGTTATATAGATCCTAAGATGGTGGAAAGTTTTCATTTTCCAAGAAGCAAGTATGGAAAATATTGGTTAGTGCAACTGGCTACCGAAGCCAAAATAAAATTCAATGAGATGGTTAAGTCATGTCTTATGGACATAAATGCAATGAACATCAAGGAAGATTTGAACATCTTTCCTTTAGGTTCCTATGACTGTCTAATTGGGATGGATTGGTTGGACTAGCATCATGCCATCCTAGATTGTCATAACAAGGCATTTACTTGCTTGCATGAGGAAGGGAGCCTAAGGAGAGTGCATGGAATTCCCAGGGCAGTAACCATCCGAGAAATTTCAGCATTGCAGCTGAAGAAATGTTACAAAAAAGGGTGTCAAATATTTACAGCACATGTGGAAGAGACACCTAAAGATAAGGTGCCAAATTTGAAAGATTGTGCAGTCTTGGAAGATTTTGAAGATGTGTTCAAGGAGGTACCAAGACTACCCCCAAATAGAAATATTGATTTCTATATAAATTTAATGCCTGGAGCAGCTCCAGTGTCAAAGATGCCTTACAGAATGAGTACACCAGACTTGAAAGAGTTGCAGATGCAACTTGAAGATCTTCTGAAAAAGGGGTATATATGACCAAATGTGTCACCTTGGAGTGCCCCAGTATTGTTTGTGAAGAATAAATATGGAACATTAAGATTGTGCATTGATTTCAGACAGTTGAATAAAGTGACGGTTAAGAACAAGTATCCTCTGCCAAGGATTGATGATCATTTTGATCAATTGAAGGATGCAAAGATCTTTTCAAAGATAGATCTTATAGAAGGATACCATCAAGTAAGGATTAAAGAGGAATGTGTCAACAATACCACCTTCAGGACAAGGTATGGTTATTATGAGTTCACAGTGGTGCCATTTGGGTTGTCAAATGCACCAGGTGTTTTCATGTGCTTAATGAATGGTGTTTTCCGAGAATATTTAGACAAGTTTGTCGTTGTATTTTTGGATGACATTATTATATATTCCAAATCAAAATAAGAGCATGAGAATCATTTGAGGATGGTGTTGCAAGTGTTAAGGGAGCATCAGTTGTATGCCAAGTTGAGCAAGTGCTCATTTTATCAGAATCAAATTCATTATTTGGGCATATCATTTCTAAGGATGGGATAAAAGTGGATCCTAAGAAGATAGAAGCCATTAGAGAATGGTCAGTCCCAAAGAATGTTACATAAGTAAGATCATTCATGGGCCTTGTAGGCTACTATAGGAGATTTATTGAAGGATTTTCAAAGATTTCACACCCAATCACTTCCTTGCAAAGAAAGGGTGTGAAGTTTCAATGGACATTGGATTGTGAAAAGAGTTTATAATACTTGAAACAATTATTAACAAGTGCTCCAATACTAAGGATTGCAGACCCAAATGAAGACTTCATTGTATACATAGATGCATCTAAAGAGGGACTTGGTGGAGTGCTCAATCAAAATGGGTTTGTTATATGTTATGAATCAAGGAAGTTGAAGGAGAATGAAAGACACTATGCCACTCATGATTTGGAGTTGGCAGCCATAGTGCATGACTTGAGGAAATGAAGACACTACCTCATGGGGAAAAGGTTTGAGATGAGAACAGACCATAATCATCTGAAATATTTATTTGATCAACCAACTCTAAATTCTAGGCAAAGCAGATGATTAGAATTTCTAAGTGAATATGACTTTGATATAGATCATATCAAGGGAAAAGAGAACAAAGTGGTTTATGCACTCAACAGAAGAGTACATGAATTGCATGCTATAGACATTAGCATGTATCAATCAGATTTGAAAGACAAAATTACAGAAGCTGCCAAATCAGATTTGCAATACAAGGAATTAGTGGCAAAATTATAGCAAGGTATTTTGCTGCAGAAAATTGAGGAATATAAGCTAGATAATGATGAAATTCTCATGTACAGGGGAATAATTTATGTACCAAAATCTCAGGAATTGAAAAATCTGATATTGATGGAAATGCATAATGTACCTTATGCTAGGCACCCAGGTTATCAGAAAACTATTCCAGCTGTCAAGAGCCAATATTATTGGCCAGGCATGAAGAAATAGGTTGTTGATTTTATTGTCAGATGTTTGGAATGTCAAAAAGTAAAGGTTGAGAATAGACACCCAGCTGGTTTGCTACAGCCATTACCCATTCCTGAGTGGAAATGGGAAGTTGTAACAATGAATTTCATCACCAAACTTCCCAGAACAAACAAGCAACATGATTCTATCATGGTAGTGGTGGATAAGCTTACTAAACCTGCCCATTTTGTTTTAGTTAAGCTCACTCACAAGGAATTCAAATCGTTGATGTTTATATGAAGGAAATTGCTAGATTACATTACATACCCAAGACAATTGTGTCTGACAGAGATCCAAAATTTACCTCAAAATTTTGGAAAGGATTATTTAATGGATTTGGAACAAATTTGAATTTTAGTACAGCTTATCATCCAGAATCAGATGGACAAACGGAGAGGGTGAATTAAGTGATTAAGGATATGTTAAGGATGTATGTGATGGATAAACCATCAAAATGGGAAGACTACCTACACTTGGTAGAGTTTGTTTATAACAATGGGTACCAAGCATCTCTAAAGATGAGCCCATTTGAGGCACTTTATGGCAGAAAGTGCAACACACCAGTAAGTTGGGATAACCTAGCAGACAGAGCAGTGGTTGGGCCAGATTTGCTCAGGGAAATGGAGGAAGAAATGATAAAAATAAAACAAAATTTAAAGGTTTCCCAAGACAGACAGAAATCTGTGTTGATAAGGGCAGAACTCATAGGGAATTTAAAATGGGTGATCATGTATTTTTGAAAGTGAAAGTCAACAGAAGTTCCCTGGAGTTGGGAAATTGTTCAAAGTTGGCAGCTCGCTATTGTGGACCATTTGAAATCCTAGAGAGGATTGGTCCAATAGCTTATATGATTGCATTGCTTGCATCTATGTATGTTCATAATGTATTCCATGTATCATTACTCAAGAAATATATATTTGATTTTAATCATGTTATTGATTGGAATGTGATTCAGGTGGAGCAAGAAGGTGCTTTTCAAGTGCATCCAGTACACATTCTGGACTGAAAAATCAAACATCTCTAGAATCAAGCCATAGGTCTTGTAAAGGTCCAATGGACCTAGTACGGTTCTGAGGAAGCTACTTGGCAGCATGAGGATGCAATGCGGGAAGAATACCCGCATATTTTTTAGGATTTTTGAAAATTTTGTTGTATATGTGTACATGATGCACTGAGGATAGTGCATAAATAAGGGGAGGGGATTGTAATATCCCTAGGCCGAACCCAATTGTAATGTAAATGAAAATGTACTTAAGATGGTGAGCTATTTGATATCATTTTGTATGCACATTTCATGGCATAGTGCGCGCTTGTACTGCGCAGTAAAATGATGAAGTGTGCACATTCCAAGATACTGCACGCAGCATATTAAGTGTGCGCGATTGTGAGGCCAACGAGCTTTTGTGTATATGTTGTGTATTATAGGCTGGTGATCCATTTATTATAAGCTAGGATTCTTATGTTTTGATTAGGTCGGGGAGCCTATATGTTAAAGGCCAGTGCACATATTTTTGTATATGTCTCATAATTAATATAAAATACATCGTTGTGCGCAGGCTGACCACGATAAAAGAGATGGGGGACTAAACTCCACTAGTTAGGGAAAGGGAGGGGCCTAAAATTTAAAGAAAAGGGGCTAAGCTAGGGATCTTAAGCCAAAAAGGAATATTATATTAATATTTCTTAAATCATAAAGTATGGATAATTATTTTATCCTAAGTTCTAAAGTTGGAGACAAGTAGGCCAAAGTAGCTCCCAACATGACAAGTGTCAAGTTGGGGACATGCATACATATTGTTGGGACTTAGTTCATTTTCCCATATTTTCCATCATTCATCCATCATTCTGGTTATCCATCCATTATTCCATGAGCATTCACACACCCATGGAGTTATCCTTCATACCATCATCATTGTACCTAAACCTATGTCCATATCCATTTTCTATTCATGTAGCTGGTTAGCTTGGGAGCTGGACTGAAGTGTCAACCCTGTGGGATATTGAAGAGGCAGGTTGTCAGGCCTGTGAGCAATTTCTCTCTGGGTGAGAGAATTGTTGGGAATTGATTTCTTGAAGGTTCTGAACTACAACTACAGTGCTCTGAGACTTCATGCCCAGCCTATTGCTGAAACCCTGGAAGGGAAGTGGGGAAGCCGAAGGACTGTTGAGCAGAGAAGGGGCACACTTCCTGGGGTGGGGCAGGCATGTGGGGAATGAAGGACTGTAGGTTGTTGGTTGAGTGAGCACCTGAGACAGAGTCTTTCCTATTGTCTATGAGCCTTTAGCCTGGTTAGGAATCCCTTTACCCAGGTGGAGTTTACTCCCAGCTCAGGGGTGACTCACTGTTGAGAGTGATGAACAGTGTGGTATAGGGATGGGAGGTTCTTGGAAGGTCTGCATGCAATTGGTGACATTGTTACCAAGATAAGTGTCAATTGTGTGATAAATTTACATGTTGCATTGTTATTTATGTGCTTATTTTTATGGGTTATCATATGTGTGGTTATAACTGTGTTTAGTTTTATGGGTAATTTTTGTATATGTTGCATGTATATGTTTACTATTATTTCAATGTGAATACGTGTATTTACATATGTGTTTGTATGTTTACGTTTTATATATAATGCTTCCGCAAGAGTTTTGTGTGTGTATCAGAGACAAGTAAAGCATCTGAGTAGTGGCATTTCTCGGCCTATTGGTGGTCGGGGATGTTACAGATATTATGGTAGTTGTGGGAGGTATTAAACTCCATGTGTAACCTTTGGCAAGAATAGAATATTTCATAAGCAAGAGAAACCCTAAAAAGATGTGTAAAAACCTTAGAAGACAAGTCAGCTCAGTAGAATAAATAATATTAAAGGATTACCCTCCAAAAAGATAAGTCATCCTAGAAAAGTGACAAGAAGGAATTGTTGACAGGCGTAAGTGACACATCATCAACTAGAAGGTCAAATTTGGACCGGGGTTGTCTAAATAACCCAAGTCGTTTGGAATGAAATGTCCCGACATGTTTAATGGCTCTGTTGGCCAACTAAAGTCCTAAAAATAATAAAAGAAATGAAACTAATCTAAAATCTATGATTCTAACAAATGATATATTACTTACTAATGTTTATTAAAAAGAAACGTGAATATACAAATGATTATAAACAATCTATATACAGTTTACAAGATTTACTTGAAATCTTGCAAAAATGAATGTTTATAATAATGTTTCAAAATAAGATAAAGTAAGAACATAAATCTTTTTGTTTTTTTTTATGTTTAAAGATTTTAAACTAATAAATACTAAATAAATACAATTGAAACAATGACACAGAAACAGTCAAAGCTAATTAATGCAATCATCATATCATTCATATATACACAAATCTGAATAAAAGAAAGCAATGCACTTACTAACCTCTCACTGATCAACAGTACTAAGCTAAATTCATCTCTCTGTATTTGTATGAGCTCCTCTTAACCTGTGTCAAGTGTAAACCTATGAAAAAAGAAAGCATAATACTTCCTAAAGAAATTCAAGGAAGTGTTTCATATTCTAGAGYGAGTTTATAACGACAGAAAGACAAATAATTATATATCTTGTGACCTTGAAATGTCAAATAACTGAAAATGAAAGAAATTCCAATTCTCAGGAATGGTGTTACCAACTATCTAGCATCGGATGTAAACTCAAAATACTTGAATAGATGATCARGCATATATATAAACTAAACCAAAAGATAATGAACAACATAAAGAAAAGCATGATATAAAAAATTATATGCAGAATACTCTAAAGCTAATTCAATACAAATAAAGTTTCATATTAAAAAATTATATGATAAACAATATTAACATTGCACAATCTACAAAATCACAAAAGCCAAAGAGTAAATTGTTTTATCATATAGTTTCAAACAAATATGTTCATCATATGGTCCAGGAAGAAATTTTGGGATAATAGATTCTTAAAGATTGAAAAAATTAATATATAAATGATAGCAATTGTTATCACTGAAATTTCGTCTGCACATGGCGACAAGAACTCCACATCATCTGCACATGGCGACAAGAACTCCACATCATCAAAACAGCAATGAAGTCATTCATGGAACTGAATTAAGTTCACAGCATTCCAGAAGGGTCAAAAGCTATACAAAGTAACAAAAAATTGAAGGGCGCTTTACAGCAGTAGGGTGCGCGCGCGTATGCGCGGGACAAAAACGTATAACGAGCGCATCCGCGCCCGACGCGCGCCTGTCCATACAAAAAGCCACGCATTTGCTAATACGGTGCATTAATTGCCTAAGTTGGCCTCCCGACTGCCTGTGGACCGACCCCCAAGATGATTTGACCCTCAGATCAGGGTCGATTCTGCAAATACGGTGAATTTATGGCTTAAGCGAACCCTAAACTGGTTTGTGTTTACACCGGAAGCTAGTTACGTGACCGCCTGGAAATGGATATAAATAGCAGTGAAGGCTCATTGTTTCAGTAGATAATTCAAAGCAGAATTACGATGTCCAGATGCTTCTAAGCCTAGCCTTTGATAACCAGTTCATCAGCTGTGTAATACCGAGTTCTCTCACCACCCATTTCTGCTCTGTTCATTTTGTAAGGAAGGCATTCAATTGAGGATTCCCGAAGGACCTTCCACTGGAGGGAAGAGGAACCATTATCCCTTTCTACAGCGTG
>JASDQU010738287.1:141170-157179 GCA_032191745.1 Picea mariana
AGTGCAGGTAGATAAGACCATTATGTCTTGATTTGACAATTTAGCTTTTTGAGAGGGAAAACCGGATATAGACACCCTCCCTTGTATTATTGCATAGATGGTATCAGCATTAGCATTGAGGAGAAGAGTAGGAGAGAAGAACAGAGAGCTTGAACAAGACCCCATCTACAAATATGGAATTAATAAAAGAGATCTGATTCAATTTCATGGCGATGGTTATTCTCTGTATATTGTTAATCTTATGCTGTTGTATGCTTGCTTCTTGTTATGCTTTCATTATATATGCTGCATACGTGATCTCATGGCAGATTAGAAACCTGGGAGAAAGGAGGGATTAAGTTCGTCCATTCCACTGATTGAACCGGGAGATTTCCGCATAGAGTGCGTAGAGGCGGTTCGATAGAAAAGTTCTTACCCTCATCAATCAAGAGTGGTTGAGTTGAATTCCATCCCATGGACGTGACTATCCCTTGTGTGTTGTTGGGATTATGCCTTTGCATCTTTGTTTCTGGGTATATCCTTCTTTCATATGCCATGTATGTAATTATGTGGAAGAATTAGAAGCCGAGTGTCTGAAAGAATGAGTTTCAATTGTTTCTCAGTTTTAGCCAGGATATTCCTGCATAGAGTGCAGTCGAGTTCCTCTACGTAGCGTGTGTTGAGGGGGCTAAGCAGTAGAACTCTCCTTCTACTTTGCACAGAGTTGAGTCGAGGTATTCAAACCGTGCAGGTGCGTGCAGGTTGAGTCTGAGTCTTGATAACAAGGCCGAGAAGGAGAAGGGTCTGATTTGACAGAGCTCAGGAGGGATAATCCCTTATCTTGTTGAGGAGATCGACCCAGTAGAATTCGTACAGTACAAATATAGTATAACAGGGATCTCTTCATAGAGGAAGAGAATCAAAGACTCAAACTTAGTAAGGAGAACTTCAAAAGGTCTCTACCCCACCCGTAGATCGGGCATAGCGGTGGTTCGCGTGGGCGGAGTTGACAGGTTGGCCAAAGCGGACACAAGGACGCGAGGATCGACGTCGCGAGATCATGTGCATGGCGTGAGCCGTAGGGTTGATGTGAAGGACGATCTCGGGACCTCGGGCCTCGAAGATTAAAGGGTCCAAGAATATGGCGCGCTAGTAGTAAGATAGCGAAAGGCGAGAAGGCGAGTGGGTCGGCATCTCGGTGTCTTGGACCTCGGTGGTGGGGTTTCTGAAGATAGGGTAGCGCGAGTCACGAGTCAGTGATATTGCGAGATCCCGACACCCGAGCAAAGTCAGCGTTGACCAGGAATATCGGATCTCGGGGATCCGAGGGTTAAGCCTACAATCGTGGGACTCGCGAAGTCGCGAGAGCCGATTCCCCGACAATCAAAACAGGGAGAATTGGGAGGAGTGAAGTCTGTGGGTAAAGACTCCCGAGGGGAGCAGGAAGAACATCGTTTCTTCGGGCCGAGTGGTGGAAGGTCCTGGTGAAGCGATTGGCCACTGTTGAGAGAGGTGGTTAGCAGTTGCACCATCCAACTGAGTATTGTTCTTGTTTTATGGCTTTGGGACTTTCTATTTGGTGAGATATCTTTGGATATATATGCTCTCTCTTGGTTATCTTTTGGTTCTAGTGTTGCTTCCAGAATCATTCTTTCTACAAAGGTTATGGTGCGCGAGGGTGGTTATGTGTCTATGGTTAGGTGACAATAGTGATATTTTCTATGGTAAAATGAGCACATCAGATATTTTAACAGGTTATGATCCCACACTACCTTCATAATGGTTTAACAACTGGAAGGTAGAGTGATAGTTCTTTTCCAAGCTCGTTATAGCACCAGTTGTAGCTGCAACTAGGGTTTCTGATTTTGTAGTTGTAGTAAACCCTAATATAATTCTTTGGGCACCTTAAGTGAAGCGTTGGACCTAATTTCTAGATATTCTAGTGCACCCTAGCCTAGTGCACCCTCTAGTGCCCTCAGGCAACAAAAACATCAAGTTTGAGTTCTTGGTCAAAGTCAAAGTCAAAGGTTGAATTTTAGTCAAAATTGATTTTGTGGTCAAAGTTCAAATTTCATGGTTTCTAGCTTGCTCTAATAATTGAATCTTTTTATTCATTTTATAACCTATTCTTGTCAAGATGGTGTCTAGTTTCAGATTAGAAGACAAGTTGAACGATGCTATAAATTTCAAAGGTATGCCCTTGTATATGTTTTTCAAGTTATATCTGTTGATTAAGGTTGGTTGTCATTGATGTCAACCCTTGAAGAAAGCCCCGTAGCACAAGGTTTGGGTAATGGACCCAATATTGTTTGATGTAAAGATGACTCATTATTGTCTTGTCATGGTTGATAAGAAGTAAAAATGTATGAACTCCAAAGTGGTCCCCTTATGGTGAAAGATCTCACGGGAAGATGCTTTGCGGAGTGAGAGAACCCATGCTTATTTGAGGAATAATGAGATGAAGGATAGTGAATTTGTCAGTGAAACTATCCCAAATGGATAGTGCATGTCATGTCATTTTCGGTGGTATGTGGAACATCACATAACTCYTCACGGTTAGAGAGTTATGACCATATGAAGTTGGAGAACCCCTCATAAGTCTTATAGAATCCCCCAAGGGTCAAAGTGCTTTGCAAAAGAAATTATTTTAAATGAAGAAGCCCTAAAATAAGGAAAGTGTAAGGCTACATGAAGATATAAATAAGAGGCAAAGCTCACTCATTATATACACACTTGTACATATTGTATATCTATTTTCTTGTGTAAATCTTCTTGTAAATACTTGTGGATACATCTGAACTGACGAACGTCTAAGGTAGCATGAAGGGTTGACGGTGAAATTCTTGGAATTACAGCAAAACCCTATTTTTTGAGTTGTACGCGGGTTTTCTGTGTACAAGGTGCATGCATGTTGAGTTATACGCAGGTTGTCTGTGTACAAGCTGCGTACATGATGAGTTATACGCGGGTTGTATGTGTACAAGGTGCGTACATGTTGGTAAATCCATGGAAACTTGAAGAGATGAAGATGCAGAGGTTCTAGATTTTGAGATCAAGCTCCCAGGAAGGTCTAAAGTGCTTAGATGCATCAGATCCATCCATTGGTTCAAAAGGTATGTCTTATTTCTATGAATAGTTGGATTTTGATGTATGCATGAGGAATGGCAATGGAGATTTGAGGATTCTCCCTAGAGAGACTAGTGGCTTCATGGGATCTTCTGCATAAGTTAGATCTACAGAAATACAGTGTTGGTATATTCATCATTGATACTTCTTGTGAGGCACATCTTGTATTTCTTGGCATATGGCTAAGGGTTTTTATGGTACATGGTTGAGAGCTTGTATTTATGTAGTAGTTGATGTATTAAGAGATTGAATATCAAAAAGGGGTTGATGACTAAGATCATGTAAGGGATATTATACTTGTTCATGATTACACATACCTATATGACACATGACTAGAGAAAGACATACTTGTCTTGAGTAAAGGTTATATATGAGGATGCATGCACAGGGTACAATTACAGTCTGGATACAGTGACAGGTTATAGATCTATGTGAATGAAGTTACAGAGGGTCAGAAGTTTTCAAGAAAAAGAAACCCTAGTTTTCAGAAGGCATATGCAGGTTTCATAACAGTTTGGTAGCATACATACGTGGGTTGCATAATAGATAGGGCGCATACATATGTGGGCTGCAACACTATAGGTCACGTATCTGTTGTAATTTTTGTAGATACATGTTCATTTCAAGTACATATTGATTATAGGGAAGTTGTACATATTGGATACAGGTCAATGGTACATTTTGTTACAGTCGTACAGCACTATATCTCACAGTGACAGATTGACAATGGTTCCATCATTCTACTTATACTTCAGGGAATTTGGACAGGGCAAGGACAGGTGGTTGTATCCACCTTCCGGTTGTAGCCGGAAAACACAGGGGGTTGTAGCCTCCTTCTGGTTATAGCCAGAGAATTAAGGAGTTGGAGCTTCCCTCAAGTTGTAGCCTGAGAAACTAGGGGGTTGGAGCCTCCTTCCAGTTGCAGCTAGAAAACAAAGGAAGTTGGTGCTTCCAATGAATGTAATTCTTCAATACATATAAGAAAAATCATTCCGTTTTTTTCTCCAGATTTGGGTTTCCACATAAAACACTGGTGTACTGTGTATGTGTGTGATTGTTCATTTCATATTGCTCATTATTGGATAATAATTCTACATTGATATAACACTTGGATTATTTGGATAAAATGGATTATAATTACGCTATTACTGATTCACCTCTCCTCTTAGTAATCCAACAATTAGTATCAAAGCAGGTTCCTTCATAAATTAGTTTAACCACTGAAAGGTAGATCATGGAAAGTACCAACTTGTATAAAAATGGAATGCCACAGTTTGATGGACAGAAGTATGTTTTTTGGAGCATAAGGATGAAGACATATATACTAGCACAGAGATTTCAAGTTTGGCAATCAATTGTAGATGGACACACAGCACCAACAGTTCCACCAACAAATGGCAAAGCAATGAAACTTTGTGAGAATAATTCCAAAGCTACAAATGCACTTTTGAATGGTCTCAGTGATACGTTATTCACCAAAGTTTCACATTGTAAATCCGCTAAAGATATTTGGGACAAGCTTCGAAATATTTATGAAGGAGATACAAAAGTCAAAGCAGCAAAGCTTCAAACTTACAGAGGTCAGTTCGAACAACTAAAAATGAAGGAAGATGAGAATATTGTAACCTACTTCTTACGAGTCGATGAAACAGTGAATGCAATCATAGGATTGGGAGAAGAAATCGAAGAATCTGTAATTGTTCAAAAGGTACTAAGATCTCTTCCTATGAGATTCAACCTAAGATATCATCACTAGAAGAAAGATCGGATCTAAACTCAATAAGAATGGATGAACTGCATGGAATCTTCACATCATATGAAATGAGCACTGAACAGGAAAATCCAGATTCAAAAGAAGCAACCTTCAAAGCATCCAAAATATCAAAGAAAAAGAATAAGGAACAAGAATAATATAGCAACAGCAATGACTTCTTGGAAGATGATGAAGAAGTGGCCAACTTCGTCAAAAGACGAACAAGGGAACCAAAGGTAGGTATAGAGGTAAGCTTCCTTTAATTTGTTTTAATTGTGATGGTATTGGTCATTTTGCTAACAAATGTCCTCATAAGAAAAAGAGAAATGATGAAGGTTACTCAAAACGAAAACACACATATAAAGGAAAAAGAACTACAAAGAAATATTTCAAGAAAATCTTATGCATCAAAGAAGACATCTCATCATCAGATGAAGATGAAATCAGTGACAGTGAGACATGAAGAGTTCTATTCATATCAGTGAAAGATTCTGACAAAGAATACTCCGAAGAAGAATATGAATAAGTCGAAGAAGGATATGAAGAAGTCGAAGACTAAATTAAAGAGGCAGAAGTTGACTATCGAGAAGAATTAATGTGTGCCATAGAAGTTATCAGAAGAGAAAACAAGAAAAACAAGAAACTACAAGCAGGACTAGACAAGAAAAAGGACACTCGAGAACTAGAACAAATGATCACAAAATTGAAGGTTCAAATAGAAGAATATAATAGAATTGAAGAAGCACTCAAAGAACAACTAGAATAAAAGGACAATATCATTGGAAACTTGGAAGTAGAGATTGTCACACTAAGAAAATATATTCAAAAGAAAAATATGCAGAATAGCTCAAAAGTTCTGGATGACATTATCAGCAGTCAAAAATATCATCTTGACAAGTCTGGACTTGGATACAATCAGACAGAAAGGGATCAAGCTCCAAAACAATAGAGCAAGAAACAAATCCAAAATCTATGCAGAAATAATCAAAGGGGATAGGAAGATTACAGGGACACTCCTCCACCGAGAAGATTCAGATTTCATAATCAACAACAGATAGATAGGCCTTAAGAAGAAGAAGGATTCATAAGAGCACCTCCTTTCAAAAGATCTTCAACTCCGAGGTATCAAACTATATTTTTTGGTTTATGTTATGCATGTAATAATTTTGGACATAAAGTTGTGGATTGCAGAGCTAACAATAGGAACAATAACAACTTTGAGAGTCATACACAAAGGGGTTATTCAAGAAGACCTAGTGAAACACAAAGAAGAAGTTACAACAGGTTTGAATCTTTGAGCACTGAAGTGGAATGTTACAAATGTAACAATTTTGGACACGTGGCCAAAGATTGCAGAATGACAGTCCCTCCTAAAGAACCTCAACAGAATAACAACAGTGATAGACAAGAACCTCAGAAAACGACATGGATAAGAAAGCAAGATCAATATAGCAATGAAGAATGCACAGTCACTCTACAAGCTAAGCAAAAGAAAAACGGTTGGTATGTTGACAGTGGGTGTTCAAAACACATGACAAGTGATAGAGACAAATTTCTTACATTGTAAAAGGAAAGAAATGGATCAGTCTCCTTCAGAAATGATAATTCGGCCAAAATCATTGTAGAAGGCACAGTCCGAATTGGGAACAAGAATGAAAAGTCACAAAATTTTCTACTGGTAGAATATATGAAACATAATCTTCTAAGTGTGAGTTAAATGTGTGACCAAGGTCATAAAGTTACTTTCGATTCACAAAAGTGTAAGATAAGAAGAGAAGGTTTAGGGAAATTGGTCGGTACAGCTGCTAGAACTTCAAACAACATATATGTGTTAAGTGAAATTGGAAATGAAAAGTGTTGTCTAGGAAAGGAAGATGAAATTTTGATATGGCACAAAAGAATGGGTCACATTCATTTTGATAACCTTGTCAAAGTCAGCAAAAGAGAAGCAGTCAGAGAAATGCCCCAGATCACAAGACCAACCAACAATTTATGCAAGCATTGTCAACAAGGAAAGCAAACAAAGACCAAGTTCAAATCAAAGGAATATTCAACAACAAGACCACTGGAAATTGTGCATATTGATCTAGTTGGAAAAACTACAACAAAGGGCTTAAAAGGTGAGAGATACTTTATGTTATTAGTTGATGATTATACAAGAATGACTGCAGTTTTCTTTCTCAAGAACAAGTCAGAAGCTTTTGAAAACTTCAAGATCTACAAGGAAATGGTTGAAAATGAGATGGATTCAAGAATCAAATGCTTGAGATCTGATAATGGAAGAGAGTTCACTTCAAAGCAATTTATGGACTATTGCAGCAGTCATGGAATAAAAAACCAATTCTCCATTGCTAGGACACCTCAACAGAATGGAGTAATTGAAAGAAAGAACAGGACAATACAGGAAATGGCTCGAACAATGCTAATGGATTCCAAATTGACAGATATATTTTGGACACAGACAGTGCATACAACAGTTCACATTCAAAATAGAGTAATGCTCATAAACAACACTGATAAAACTCCCTACAAGCTATGGAAAGGAAGACCAGCAAATGTGAAGCACTTCATAGTTTTTGGAAGAAAATGCTACATCAAAAGAGAAGATGGTATAATGGGAAATTTTGACTCTCATGTGGACAAAGGAGTACTTATTGGTTACTCAAGTACAAAGAAATCATACAAGTGTTACAATCTGAGATTGAACAAAATTGTGGAAAGCATCAACGTAACAATTGATGAAACAAGAAGACCAGAATCAAAGGAAGAAGAAAACAAATCAATGGAACAACTTTTCAAAGAAGAAGCAAAAGATGAAATTGAAGAGGAAGATGAAGAGAATCCGACAGAAATAGAAGAGCAAGTTTAGCAAGTATCTCCAAAGACACCTAGCAAACGAGTACAGAAGAATCATCCTTCAGATCAAATTATTGGAAACAAAGATGCATGAGTTGAGACTAAAAGAAAAATCCATTCACCAGAACAAACACACCTAGCACTCTTATCTACAATTGAACAAAATTGTTTTGAAGAAGCTAGCAAGGATGAATTTTGGAATAAGGCCATGGATGAAGAATTGTATCAAATAGAGAAAAATGACACTTGGGAATTGGTTCTAATACCAAAGAATAAGAATGTGATTAGCACAAAATGGGTTTTCAAGAATAAATTAAATGAAGATGGACAAGTTACAAGGAACAAAGCTAGATTGGTATGTAAAGGATATGCACAAATTGAAGGAATCGACTTTGAAGAGACATTTTCCCTAGTTGCCAGAATGGAAGCCATCTGTTTTCTTTTAGCCTATGCATGCTCCAAAAATGTTAAAGTATATCAGATGGACGTAAAATCATCTTTTATGAATGGGAAACTTGAAGAAGAAGTCTACATTGAACAACCAGAAGGATTTCAGTTGTCAGAGAACGCAAATTATGTGTGTAAAATAAAGAAGGCCTTGTATGGTCTAAAACAGGCTCGTAGAGCATGGTACTCTAGACTGGATAAGTATCTGCAACAAGCAGGGTTCAGAAAAGGAAGTGTAGACAACAACCTCTACATCAAGGTAAGTCAAGGTAATATTTTATTAATTGAAGTTTATGTTGAAGATATTATTTTTGCTAGTGATGATTACAGGTTAAGCCAGAAATTTGCAAAAGATATGCAGAATGAATTTGAAATGTCCTTACTTGGAGAACTATCCTTCTTTTTGGGACTTTAGATACGTCAAAGAAACTGAGGAATCTTTATTTCTCAAACCAAGTATATCATAGAAATGATAAAGAGGTTCAGAATGGAAGATTGCAAACCAATTATCACTCCAATGCAAACTAGTTGCAAGTTGAGCAAAGATGATCATTCGAAGTATACAAATCAGAGGCAATACAATTCAATGATTGGTAGCCTACTATATGTGAAAGCATCCAGACCAGATGTAATGCAGGCAGTTGGATAGGTGGCACGATTTCAAGCAGCACCAAAGGAGTCACATGTGTTAGCAGTGAAGAGGATTTTCAGATATCTCAAAGGAACATAAGATTTTGGATTATGGTATCCAAAAGGAAAGGATATATCAGTTATTTCCTACACAGATGCAGATTGGGCAGGTTGTATTGATGACCGATGAAGCACCAGTGGATCCGTGTTCTACTTGGGTGAGTGTTTAGTATCATGGCTAATCAAGAAATAATCATCAATATCTTTATCTACAGCCGAGGCATAGTATATTGCAGCAGCATCATGTTGTACACAGGTTCTTTGGATGAAACAAACTCTGACAGATATACAGATTGAGTATGATGAACCCATTAAAATATATTGTGATAATACAAACGCCATCACTATCTCGAAGAACTCGGTGATGCACTCCAAGATGAAGCACATTCCAATCAAGTATCACTTTCTACAGGAGAATGTTGCAGAAAAGAACATCAAAGTTGAGTATATGGGCACAAAATAACAAGTGGAAGACATCTTCACAAAACCACTTCCACGGGAATCCATTGAATATCTTTGCCAGAGACTTGGAGTTATTTCTACTCCCAAATGAATTCTTTTCAAATGCTTATCTTATATGTCTTATATTTACATGAGGAAGCACCATAAGAGGATAGCTCGGTCAGGGGGAGCAACCTTGGATGGAAAGATACCTTTGCCATTGATGAAAAAGGGGGAGAGATTTATCATATGCAGAGGACAGAGGCAGAGGATAGAGGCATGGTTCCAAGGGGAGCAAATTTATCATATACAGAGGACAAAGGCATGGTTCCAAGGGGAGCATGAGTGATATGATTTCAGTATTGCATTAGAGTGTTTCCATCAATGCCAAATGGGGAGATTGTTGATTAAGGTTGGTTGTCATTGATGTCAACCCTTGAAGAAAGCCCCATAGCACAAGGTTTGGGTAATGGACCCAATATTGTTTGATGTAAAGATGACTCATTATTGTCTTGTCATGGTTGATAAGAAGTAAAAATGGATGAACTCTGAAGTGGTCCCCTTACAGTGAAATCCCTCACAAGAAGACGCTTTGCAAAGTGAGATAACCCATGTTTATTTGAGGAATAATGAGATGAAGGATAGTGAATTTTTCAGTGAAACTATCCTAGATGGATAGTGCTTGTCATGCCATTTTCGGTGGTATGTGGAACGTCGCATAACTCCTCACGGTTAGAGAGTTATGACCATATGAAGTTGGAGAACCCCTCATAAGTCTTATAGAAGCCCCCAAGGGTCAAAGTGCTTTGCAAAATAAATTATTTTAAATGAAGAATCCATAAGATAAGTAAAGTGTAAGGCTACATGAAGATATAAATAAGAGGAAAATCTCACTCATTATATACACACTTGTACATATTGTATATCTATTTTCTTGTGTAAAGCTTCTTGTAAATACTTGTGGATGTTGGATCATGTTGTCATTGATGCCAATGGTTTGATTGATTGATGTCATTGATTGATGTCAATTTATTGATTGATTGATGATTGATGAAATATAATATATATTTTTCTTGATGAGAATGCATAGATGAAGATGGATCAATGGGTTGTCATTGATATGATGAAGATGGATCAATGAGTTGTCACTGATACATGATGAAGATGGATCATTGTGGTTTCATTGGTATATGATGCATTGTTGGAAAAATGTATAGATGACTCATTATTTTCTTATCATGATTAATAAGGTACACAAATGAATGAACTCCAAAGTGGTCGCCTTATGGTGAAAGCCCTCATGGGAAGACACTTTGCGGATTGAGTTATCCTAGAACAATGGTTGGAGGACCCTTGCTCTCATTATTTTCTTATCATGATTGATAAGGTGCACAAATGGATGAACTCCAAAGTGGTCCCCTTATGGTGAAAGCCCTCATGGGAAGACGCTTTACGGATTGAGTTATCCTAGAAGAATGGTTGGAGGACCCATGCTTGTATGTGGAATAATGAGATGAAGATCAAGTAAATTGATGGTGAAACTATCTTAGACAGATAGTGCTTATCATGCCATTTCTGGTGGTATGTGGAATGTCACATAACTTCTCATGGTTTGAGAGTTATGGCCTTACGAAGATGAAGGACCCCCACATGAAGGCTTGAAGCCCCCAAGGTCAAAGAAGTCAAAGTGATCTAAAAGATGAAATCATTATTTAAATGATAAAGTAAAGTGACAAAGTCAACATGGATTATTGAAATAATAAATAGAAGTGAAAAAATCAAGAAATGATAAAGTAAGGTGACAAAATCAAAAAGGGATATTTAAATGATAAAGTATTGGAGAGCCTTCTATTTATGGAAAGTGGTTAACCCTAAAAATAAGAAAAATAGGTTAAGTGACCTAGAAATGGGTTAAGTGACCTAAAAGAAGAAATCATTATTTAAATGATAAAGTAAGGTGACAAAGTCAAGGTGGATTATTTAAATAATAAAGAGAAGTGAAAAAAATCAAAAAATGATAAAGTAAGATGAGAAAATCAAGAAGGAATATTTAAATGATAAAATATTGGAGAAATTTCTATTTATGGAAAGTGGTTAACCCTAAAATAAGGAAAATAGGTTAAGTGACCTAGAAATGGGTTAAGTGAACTAAAAATGGGTTAAGTGACCTAGAGGATGAAAGTATAAATAAGATAGCAATGGTCTCTTGTAGATCATCCTTTTTGTGGATCAATGGAGAGCTTCTTGTGATAATATCTTTTGGAGTATTGATGGAGAGCTTCTTGTGAGAACTTATTGAGCATTTTTGGTGTGGAACACTTGAGAATATTGAATATTACTGAGGTAACCAAGGATATACAAGCCTAATTTCAGAAGTAAGGTGAAGAAAAGAGGGCCGGAATTTAAGGGAGGATAAATTCCTTTGATGATGCTTTCTAAGGTATGTTATTTACAGGTCATCTCACCATTTTCACTATAACATTTTTTCTATAATGATTCAGACTGTGAAATTTCTATTTCATTGATAAAATATACCCAAGTATCTGTGGTAAAAAATTTAGGTTGTGGGTCGTTGTATTTTTGGAGTTACACTCCGTGGAAAATAGGGTTTGTGGCTAGTCCTGAAACTAGTCAAAAACAGGTGTTTCGGGTAAAAATGTCATAACTTCTTCATAACAGATCCAAATTCAGTGAGACAAAATTTTTTGGTTAAAGTATAGTATTTATTATGTTGTGTAATAGTTTTATATCAATTCAATGAATATTTTGTGTGGGGCACTCTCTACAAGGTCGCTCTCTAGAATAAGCTAGAATTCAGCAAGGTATGTCATTTTTTATATAACTCCTTTTCTGAGAGGTTCCAAGTAGTGCCACTTGAAAGAATTGCATAAACCACACTGAAGAAAATTGTGTATTATTTTCAGATCTTTATTCATTATAGATACAAAGTTATGATTATTTCAAGTTGGGGTTGTTGACTAATCCAAAACTAGTCATGGTTGAGACAAGCAGTTGATGAGTTGGCACATACATGAGGTGTATAGTTGATGATGTTGGTACATATTGATGATTCATTTTTTATGAGTAGTTGACACATGATTTTTATATACTTGGTACATGGTTGGATGCACTTGTTTATGGTACAGGTTGATTACAGGTTGTTTGGCACAGGTTGGTGCATGGTTGATGCACTTGTTTATGTTGACAGATTGATATCTGTTGAGGATTGTTGCCTCATCTCAGTTGGTGCTGAGAATGTAAGTTGAGTCTTGCATATAGAGATGGTGCTCTTGTAGAGTTGTACTTTATTCATTTGTTGCTGAAAAACCCCCAGATTGAAGTCCATAATAAATAAAAAAATTGTACATACATCTTGTGTTCTTTGTGTTCCTTGTGGAGATAATTTGTTGATGATATGTTGTTGATATTTATTCACATATAACTGATTATAAATGAAAACAATGAGTAATGAGAAAATGTTGAATGTTAACTAAGGAGTTTTTGTGTAAGAGGAAAGTTTTGGGAAAAAAATCCCCACACTCATTCACCCCCCCCCCCCTTNTGGTAGGTGTGTCCAACAATTGGTATCAGAGCGGGCCTTCACTACAAGCCTTAACAAGCTTGAAGGAGATCCATAGACACACAAATGGATGATGAAGTTACAATCCTTGATGAGGAAAACTATTCTACTTGGAGAATAGAGATGAGATTACATTTAAATACAATGGGAGCAGCAATTTGGAAGGCAGCCATTGGTAGATCAGTTTCATTGAAGAAAAATTCAAAGTTTGCAGCTCAAAGGGAAGGAAAGAAGAATGATGCATTGGCTCTTAAGACCATTCTTAATGGACTCTCAAGCCCTATCAAATATAGCATGGGACAATGCACCTCCGCCAAGGATCTATGGCTAAAGATAGAGGAAACATATCAAAGAAAGAAGGAGAAAGAAAAAATTGAAGATCACTCCATCAAGATCACTAAAGGTAAAGAATCTCCAAAAACTCTTGAATGCATTATTTCTAAATGTGATTTTGAAAACATTTCAAGTGAAGATAAAGAATCAAGTGATGATGTCACAAAGGAATATCTCGAAGACATTTCAAATGAAGGCAAAGAATTATGTGTTGATGTTGGCAAAAAGGAAGATCGTGAAGATATTTCAAATGAAGAAAAAGAACCCTCAAAACCCCTTGATTTCAATGATGATGATGAATTTTTCTCTACAAGTGAAGAAGAAGATCTAGAAACAGTTTGTGTAAAGTTTGATGATAATTGTTCCATGAAAAGAATAGAAGGAATTCTATTAAAACTTCAAAAGGAAGTTGAAGAGGGTTTATATAGATATAGAAGAGATCATTATTATATAGACTATAACTATCTTTCAGAAAACACTAAGAATTTTATTAGGAGAAGTCTTGGCACATCTTGAAGTTAAAAGAAATGAGAAAGGATCAAGAAGAGAGCAATAAGACTCTATTAGAAGAAAAGGAAGAAGAGATCACAAGACTAAAGAATGGAAAAGAAGATATGAATGTAGATGATGAGATTAGCAAAAGTTTTGAAACCATTGTTCATCTCGAGACCCAAATTGAAGAAGCCAAAAGAATAGAGGAACTATTGAAGATTCAAATAAATGAAAAGGAAGAGTCATGTTGTAGGTTAGAAGCTAAAATTGTTGACCTTAGAAAGAAGGTGGAAAAGTCAAACAAATTCTTGAATAGCTCATGAATCTTGGATGAGATCTTGGAAAGTCAAAGATCATCATGTGATAAATCAGGTCTTGGATACAAAGAAGAAGATACACATGTTGAAGCAAGAACCTCAAAGAAGCATGAGGTAAATCCATCAAATAAAGAAGACAATGTTGCAAAGCAACCATCTACACAAGGCAAAGAAAATTTCAAAAGAACAAAGAAAGAATCTATTCTTGGGACACCAAAGCAAAGGTATGAAAGTATTTTTCATGGGCATTGTTATTCATGTAATGGATATGGTCACAAAGCTTTTGAATGTAGATCTTATGAAAGGAGATATAATGGAAGATTTTATAACACCATGAGGTGTTGGAGATGTGATCAAGTAGGACACATTGTTGTTCACTGTAACACTATGAGATGCTACAGCTGTAGTGGATTTTGCCACAAATCCCATGAGTGTTGGAACACAAGAAGAAAGTCCATGATGAGAACTTCAAATAGCATGGCTAGAAGAAGGAATGAAGTAAGGAAAGGAGACATCTTTCAAAATATGGATGCTCAGAGTTCAATTTCTGAGGAGAAGGGACATCTACAGAAGTGGGTGAAGAAGAAAGAGAAGCTAGAACAGAATGAAAGACTGAAGGGAATCTCAAGTAAGTCATCTACTAAAGCATACGCGGGTGACAGTGGTATCAGTCGCGTACATATGTAGGCTGACCTTGTATAGGTCATGTACATACGTGAGTTGTTGTGCAGCAGACCGTGTATATGTGGTAAATCCTTGAGAAAAAGGCTATGCACATGGATTTCAGCTTGATGTGATGGTATAACACTCTGTTGCAGGTTCTGACACTATTTGCTGCAGATTTAAGTGTTCATCTATTGGATTATGTAAAATAAAATCTCGAGCGCATGACACTAACCCATGAGTATGGATTGATATTGATCTGTTGGTGTACATGGTTGGTACATATTTGAGTTTCATTGATATATCTTATGATGTATTATTGGAAGCATATGTTGATATCATTATGCATGATTGGTACTTTTCTAGTACAATGGAAGAGGCACCTACTAGCAGTTTGATTGACACATGTTTTATGGAGGATTTGGCATACATATATGGGATTCATCATTTTGTGGTATTGGTGCATGGTAATGTACATGTTTGGTACACTCATAGATGTCATATGCTTGATGATACTACACCATTGGTACTACTTCATTAGCACAACAATTGGCATTTGTTTGAGATACCTGATTGTGGCACTTGGTTCATGATGGAGACATATCATGAGTGATATGATACATTGTTTGGCATGTTGGTAGATGCACATGGTTGGCATATTGGTGGATGCACATGGTTGGCGTATTGGTAGATGCACATGTTGGCATGTTGATAAAGGAAAATGATTGATACATTCCATGGATGATATCTTTTGGCACATTGCATGATGTTGATGTACATAGGTGTTGTGCATGATGAGCACACATTTTGTATAAGATGTACTTGGTTGATATTTTTCTCATGATTCTTTATTTCATTGTTGACATATATTTTTCTTCATGATGCTTGGTATGGCATGAGTTTGATAAATGAACAGGTCCAAGGATCGTTATATGGTAGCACAATGCTCATCTTGCAGAAAAGATAGGGGAGACATACCCATAGGGGGAGTCATTCTTCTTCCCATGATTCTAGGAGGAGATATTTATCAGATGCATACCTAGAAAAGATCCCTATACTTGAATAAAGAGCATAGGAGCATAATTTCAGGGGGATCAATGGTCATAAGGGGAGTATGTTCGATGTATCTTCAGCATTACATCAGAGTGATATCCCTTGTTCAAAAGGGGAGAGATTATTCAGAGAAAGATCAAAGGCATTCAGATAGGGGGAGCAACCCCAAGGAGAGTTCAAGCAAGGGGAGCAGCCCCAAGATGAGAATGGCCCTTTGCCATTGATGTCAAAGGGGGAGAGTTAATCACATTGATGTGATTGATGTTTATTGATGGGGAG
>JASDQU010738287.1:157229-181862 GCA_032191745.1 Picea mariana
TAATTGGTGTTGACATCAATGTTGGTATTGCCATCAATGCCAAAGAGGGAGATTGTTGGATCATGTTGTCATTGATGCCAATGGTTTGATTGATTGATGTCATTGATTGATGTCAAGTGATTGATTGATGTCAAAGGATTGATTGATTGATGATTGATGTAATATAATATGTATTTCCCTTGATGAGAATGCATAGATGAAGATGGATCAATGGGTTGTCATTGATATGATAAAGATGGATCAATGAGCTGTCATTGATACATGATGAAGATGGATTGTTGTGGTTTCATTGGTATATTATGCATTGTTGGAAAAATTTATATATGACTCATTATTGTCTTATCATGATTAATAAGGTTCACAAATGGATGAAATCCAAAGTGGTCCCCTTATGGTGAAAACCCTCACGGGAAGACGCTTTGCGGATTGAGTTATCCTAAAAGAATGGTTGGAGGACCCTTTCTCTCATTATTTTCTTATCATGATTGATAAGCTGAAAAAATGGATGAACTCCAAAGTGGTCCCCTTATGGTGAAATCCCTCACGGGAAGACACTTTACGGATTGAGTTATCCTAGAAGAATGGTTGGAGGACCCATGCTTGTATGTGGAATAATGAGATGAAGATCAAGTAAATTGTTGGTGAAACTATCCTAGATGGATAGTGCTTTTCATTCCATTTCCGGTGGTATGTGGAATGTCACATAACTCTTCATGGTTTGAGAGTTATGGCCTTACGAAGATGAAGGACCCCCACATGAAGGCTTGAAGCCCCCAAGGTCAAAGAAGTCAAAGTTACCTAAAAGAAGAAATCATTATTTAAATGATAAAGTAAAGTGACAAAGTCAAGGTGGATTATTTAAATCATAAATATAAGTGAAAAAATCAAGAAATGATAAAGTAAGGTAACAAAATCCACCTTCTATTTATGGAAAGTGGTTAACCCTAAAAATAAGGAAAATAGGTTAAGTGACCTAGAAATGGGTTAAGTGACCTAAAAGAAAAAATCATTATTTAAATGATAAAGTAAGGTGACAAAGTCAAGGTGGATTATTTAAATAATAAAGAGAAGTGAAAAAAATCAAAAAAATGATAAAGTAAGATGAGAAAATCAAGAAGGAATATTTAAATGATAAAATATTGGAGAAATTTCTATTTATGGAAAGTGGTTAACTCTAAAATAAGGAAAATAGGTTAAGTGACCTAGAAATGGGTTAAGTGACCCAAAAATTGGTTAAGTGACCTAGAGGATGAAAGTATAAATAAGATAGAAATGGTCTCTTGTAGATCATTTTTTTTTGTGGATCAATGGAGAGCTTCTTGTGAGAATATCTTTTGGAATATTGATGGAGAGCTTCTTGTGAGAGCTTCTTGAGCATTTTTGGTGTGGAACACTTGATCATATTTCATATATATAGGTGACTGAGGTAACCAAGGATATCCAAGCCTAATTCCAAAAGGAAGGTGAAGAAAAGAGGGTCGGAATTGAAGGGAGGATAAATTCTTTTGATGATGCTTTCTAAGGTATGTTATTTACAGGTCATCTCACCATTTTCGCTATAAATTTTTTTCTATAATGATTCAGACCGTGAAATTGATATGCCATTGAGAAAACATACCCAAGTATCTGTGGTAAAAAATTCAACTTGTGGTTCGTTGTATTTTGGGAGTTACACTCCATGGAATATAGAGTTTGTGACTAGTCCTGAAACTAGTCAAAAACAGGTGTTTCAGGTAAAAACGTCATAACTTCTTCATAACATATCAAAATTTAGTGATAAAAAATGTGTTGGTTAAAGTATAGTCTATAGTAGTTTTTGTAACCATTTCAGATCAATTCAACGAATATTTTTTGTGGGGAACTCTCTACAAGGTCGCTCTCTAGAATAAGTCAGAATTCAACAAGGTATGCCATTTTTGCTATAAATCCTTTTATGAGAGGTTCCAAGTAGTTCCACCTAAAGGAATTGAATAAAACACACCAAATAACATTGTGTATCAGTTTCAGTTCTTTATTCATTATAGGTACAAAGTTATGATTATTTCAAGTTGGGGTTGTTGACTAATCCAAAACTAGTCATGGTTGAGACAAGCAGTTGATGAGTTGGCACATACATGAGGTGTATAGTTGATGATGTTGGTACATATTGATGAGTCATTGTTGATGAGTAGTTGACACATGATTGGTATATACTTGGTACATGGTTGGATGCACTTGTTTATGGTACAGGTTGATTACAGGTTGTTTGGCACAGGTTGGTGCATGGTTGATGCACTTGTTTATGTTGACAGATTGATATATGTTGAGGATTTTTTCCTCATCTCAGTTGGTGTTGAGAATGTAAGATGAGTCTTGCATATAGAGCTGGTGCTCTTGTAGAGTTGTACTCTATTCAGTTGTTGTTGAAAAACCCCTGGATTGAAGTCCATAATAAAAAGAAAAACTGTACATACATCTTGTGTTCTTTGTGTTCCTTGTGGAGATGATTTGTTGATGTTATGTTTCTGATATGTATTCACATCTAACTGATTATAAATAACAGCAATGAATAATGAGAAAATGTTGAATGTTAACTAAGGAGTTTTTGTGTAAGAGGGAAGTTTTCGGAAAAAGATCCCCACACTCATTCACCCCCCCCCTGCTAAGTGTGGTAGGTGTGTCTAACAGTGGATACATCTAAAGTGGTGAACGTCTAAGGTAGCACGAAGATTTGACGATGAAATTCTTAGAATTATAGAAAAACCCTGTTTTCTGAGGTGTACGCGGTTGTCTATGTACAAGGTGCATACATGCTGAGTTATACGCGGGTTGTCTGTGTACAAGTTGCATACATTCTGAGTTATAAGCGGGTTTTCTGTGTACAAGGTGCGTACATGTTTTTAAATCCATGGAAACTTGAAGAGATGAAGATGCAGAGGTTCTAGATTCTGAGATCAAGCTCCCATGAAGGTCTAAAGTGCTTAGATACATCATATCCATCCATTGGTTCAAAAGGTATGTCTTATTTCTATGAATAGTTGGATTTTGATGTATGCATGAGGAATGGAAATGGAGATTTGAGGATTATCCCTAGAGAGACTAGTGGCTTCATGGGATCTTCTACATAAATCAGATCTACAAAAATACAGTGCTAGTATATTCATCATTGATACTTCTTGTGAGGCACATCTTGTAATTATTGGCATATGGCTAAGGGTTTTTATGGTACATGGTTGAGAGCTTGTATTTGTGTAGTAGTTGATGTATTAAGAGACTGAATATTAGAAAGGGGTTGATGACTAAGATCATGTGAGGGATATTATACTTGTTCATGATTACACATACCTATATGACACATGACTAGAGAAAGACATAATTGTCTTGAGTAAAGGTTATATATGAGGATGCATGCACAGGGTACAGTTATAGCCTGGATACAGTGACAGGTTACAGATCTATGTGAATGAAGTTACAGAAGGTCAGAAGTTTTCAAGAAAAAGAAACCCTAGTTTTCAGAAGTCATACACAGGTTGCATAACTATTTGGTAGTGTACATACGCAGGTTGCATAACAGATAGGGCATGTACATATGTGGGATGCAACACTAAAGGTCGCGTATCTATTGTAATTTTTGTAGATACATGTTCAGTTCAGGTACAGATTGATTACAGGGCAGTTGCACAGATTGGATACAGGTCATTGGTACAGGTTGTTACAGTTGTACAACAGTATATCTCACAGTGACAGATTGACAGTGGTTTCATCATTCTACTTATACTTCAGGGCAGTTGGATGGGGCAAGGACAGGTGGTTGTATCCACCTTCCGGTTGTAGTTGGATAACACAGGGGTTTGTAGCCTCCTTCTAGTTGTATCAAGAGAATTGGGGAGTTGGAGCTTCCCTCAGGTTGTAGCCTAAGCAACTAGGGGGTTGGAACCTCCTTCCAATTGTAGCTGGAAAAAAAAGGAAGTTGGTGCTTCCAATGAATGTAATTCTTCAAGAAATATAAGAAACAACATTCTGTGGTTTTCTCCCGATTTGGGTTTCCAAATAAAACACTGGTGTACTGTGTATGTGTGTGATTGTTCATTTCCTATTGCTCATTATTGGATAATAATTATACATTGATATAACACTTGGATTATTTGGAGAAAAAGGATTATAATTACGCTATTACTGATTCACCCCCCCTATTAGTAATCCAACAAAGCATGAGTGTGTTTGCAAGGGATGTATAAGAGACCTTGTCCAAGAAGTGATATTGGATCCAGTACATTCAAAGGAATAAGCACACCCTCCTTATAATATGAGGCTCCAGGTTCCAGGTTTGATTGAGCAAATTGTTAAGTTTCAAATTGCACATATCAAGTTTGATATTTGCTATAGTACAAGTAAACATTATAGTTGTGACAACAATCTTTGAAAAAATCTATTACTTCTAGGTATACTTGGTTGTATATATGCACTATTGATATAGATGCTTATTGCACTTGTTTTCAAAATGAACTAACATCTCCTCTAGGAGTTATTTCTTGTTTTGCTCACAGGCAATTCACCTTGGTAATCCTAGGATGACTACCATCCTTGTTACCATAGATATGTTCTTATGAAAATGCTATTGGAAATACTTTTTCTCTTTTTGTTCTTATTCTAGGTAGGTCACATGCGAAAGATCTGAGAAGGAGCTAGAGCGATAGTTGCAAAACATGGAGCAATTAACTCCATCAAGTGGTGAGGTAGGTGATCTCACCAAGTGCCAATTCTAAAGGAAGCGTGTAAAGAAAAAGAATTTTTGGACATCGTTCACTCATATGTGTGTGGACCAATGTCAACGAAGCGGGAGAGTACACCTCAGATGATTTCAAGACATTATATAGAGAGGTCAAGATTATGAGGGAGCTCACTACTCCCTACAATCCTCAGCATAATGGTGTAGAAGAAAGAAAGAACGGATCCATTGAAGAATCTATCAAGGAAATTATGAATGATCGGAATCTATCCATGTTTCTATGGGGAGAAGCAATTGTGACAACTGTATATGTTCATAATAGAAGTCCTCATTATTTATTGAAGAACATGACTCCAGAAGAATCTTTCTTCAGAAAGAAGCCAAGTGTTGAATGCTTGACGATATTTGGTTGTCATTGAAGAAGAAAGAATGGAAGGAAGCTATGATGGAAGAATATTAATCCATCATGAAAAATGATGTATGGGAAATCATACCTAGACCTGAAGGAAATTCTATAGTCACTTCAAAATGGATTTACAAGATAAACCATGCAATAGATGGGAGTATTGATAAATACAAGGAAAGATTTGTGGCTAGAGGTTTCTCTCATCGAGAGGGAGAAAACTATGATGAGACATTTGCTCCAGTTTCCAAATGCACCTCTATTAGAGACATCATATATCTTGCAACATCCATGGGTTGGATTTTACATCAGATGGATGTAAAGACCTATTTTCTCAATGGTGTAATTGAGGAAGAAGTATACATAGAGAAACCTCAAGGTTTTGAGGTACACCCAAGAGAAACACATGTATGAAGAAGGCCTTGTATGGACTCAAGCAAGCTCCAATAGCTTGGTATGCACGAATTGACAGTTACTTGATGAGACTTGGATTTTCCAAGAGTTATGTTGATCCATATCCTTATTACAAGGTTGTGAATGATGCACCTGTGATCCAACTACTATATGTTGATGATTATTTTTCGACAGGTGCAGAGCCTCTCATTATTCAGTGTAAGAGGGAGTTAGCCTCTAAATTCAATATGAAGGATCTTGGTCTCATGCATTATTATTTGGGACTAGAAGTATAGAAGAAGCGTGCTAAAATATTCCTAGAGAAAGGGAAGTATGTTGTAAATATTCTTCAGAAGTTTAGGATGATGGATTTCAAATCCATGTCAACTCCCATGGTGACAAATCTAAGGAATTTGAGAGACTCTGATTCTAATCCAGTAGACTTGTCCCTATACCGACAGTTAATTGTCTCATTGATGTATTTGGTTAATACCTGGTTGGACATTTTCTTTTCTATGAACACGTTGAGTCAGTTCTAGGTGGAACCTAGGCATGAGCATTGGATAGTTGCAAAGCACAATTTAAGATATCTTCATGGGATGATAAATTATGGTTTGAGATATGCACGTACAACTGCATGGATTTACAGATTCATATTGGGTAGGGAGTGCAGATGAAAGAAAGAGTACTTCTAGTATATGTTTCAGTTTGGGATCTACTATGATATCATGGGCTAGCGGGAAACATAAGTATGTTTCACTCAGCACTCTAAAAGTAGAGTATATTGCAGATTGTGACACTTTTACGGATGCAGTATGGCTCTGTACGTTTGTTTCTGTACTATTTGATCAGGTGTTGGATTCGACTAGGATATATTGTGATCATCAGAGTTGTGTGAAGATTTTAGAGAACCCTATGTTCCATGATAGGTCGATGAACATTGAGATCAAGTACTATTTTATCCATGTTAAAGTCAAGAAGGGAGAAGTGATTCTCCAATAGATCTCCATCGATGAGAAGACAACTAATATTTTGACAAAGCCTCTATCCAAGATAAATTTTACATACTTTAGGGACAAGCTGGGACTTGTGGATATTGATCCCTTAGTTGAGAGGGAGTGTTGATCTGTATCATGCTAATACAACTTAGATATGATGCTTCAACATCACTCTAGCATATGCCTAAGTCATATCATTCTAGTACAACTTACATATGATGTAGTAGCATCATGCTAGTACAACTTAGATATGATGCAGTAGCATCATGCTAGTAAAACTTAGATATGATGCAGTAGCATCATGCTAGTACATCTTAGAGATGATGCAGATGACTCACATCATGTCAGTACAACTTAGAGATGGTGCATTGACACCATGCTAGTACAGATTAGAGATTATGCAAAAACATTGATATGAAAACAGGCGAGTACTTACTCTACACAAGTTTTCAATCGAGAATTGTTTTCTGACGAATTATTTGCATAAGGATTAAAGGGCATATGAGTACATTTTTAACCATGCTTTTAAACAATAATACATAACACACATGAACTCAAAATGGAATTATGAAAATACAAGAGAGAGACAACCGATGTTGATAATGGAGTTCGCCCCTCCTGTGCTACGTCTCCAGACCCGCTTCAATTGGAATACAGATCGATTTTATTCCTTCTTCAAAATATGTTGGGAACTTCTCATAAGTGATTACATAAGAGATGTCTTCTCTATCAATGAGGATTCAAGAAGACTACTCACACTCATATCTCTCCATACATCAAGAAGGATAATTCCTTACATGAATAAGTCTCTCAATGCTTAGAAGTAGTAGCACTATGGCTCTCTAACTCCACTCATTAATTCATCATTACTCTCATTCTTCCTTTTCTAAATATGCCTCACATAAGGAATTATATAGTTTTCCTCACTCACTCTTAAAAAAGAGCATTAATTCCTAGATCCACAATAATAGGATCTAATTACAAAAGAAGAAAAACAAGATCCATAAATGTAGGATCTCAAACTATCTTCAAGCACATAATGGGAAAAGTCTCAAAACCACTCAAAGACTCTTCAAACATGCCCTTGATTCTCTCAACCTACTAGTGAGAAAACTAGAATATTGGTGTGAGGTGGTTCATCACATAAAAACCAATTTCCATAATTACAATTTTAATGAAAAATACGTGAGTCTAATTTCCCTCACAAGTATTAATTATTTTACAAAAATGAATTAAGTGCATGAGTTTTTCAAAAGCTTATTTAAAGCATAATAAAATGCATGAGCGTCTCACAAAGAATAAATCAAAAAAACTGATAAATTCGTGAGACTTATCTCACAAAGCATTAATAAAAATGTGTGAGGTTATAAAACTCATAAATTCATAAATTCACCATTTTCACCACTTTGTTTCCAACTTCAAATCAACTTGGTGAACAAAGTAAAGTCCCTTCCATGTGTGGATATCCGCCTGGATCATGCCTCCCCACAAAAGAACCTTTTGGTCTTCAAAAGTATCAATTGTATCTTTATGAAAATGTCAAAAGTCACATTCCTTCAAGACTCTTTCACCCACGTACTCCAGAATCAAAATGCAACCCAACACCTGCAATTGCTACAAATCAAATGTTTGGAAACAAATCCACACCCCTATCTCCTTTGCCTCTGTTCTTCGGAGTTGAAATGTCAAAGCCCACATCTGCATAAATTTGCAACCTGTAGCTGATGATACATATATTACAATCTTTGGGGTGTATTACTTGCCAAGAGTTCACAATCATACTGATTGGTCAAGTTTACAATGAATGCCAAAATAGGCCTAGGAAAATCGCCTCAATCAATCAATGATTACAATGAATAAAATGAAGCCAAACAAGGCTTAGGCATGGAATAAAATGCCTCTCAGTCTTCCTTACTTAAGAATGTCTACATAAACCTTTACAATGCTTCATAATCACATTTACATAAATGGTAGACTTATATGGTCTCCAAAACCTTCTATAAATAGTGCACATGGCCAAGTATAAGCACTTAGTGGAAGACACTATGATTCTAAAAACCTCACTACAAAATGTGCACTATATATCAAATGCACCACTTGGCTAATAGTAAATAGTATGGAAGTCTTTGATTTTAAAATAGTTTGGTTGTCAAGAATTTAAAACTATGGTATATGAACAAAACCAAAGTTTTAATAATCAAACTTTACCAAAGCTTTTAAATCCGCCTTCTTAATTTCAATTCAATGCATAGTTGTAACTAACAAATGCTTTGCACCCCGTTTTGGCCCTAGCTCCATATGTAAGCACCTATGGACGATTATGTGGCAATGACTCCATGGATAAGCACCCAATCTCAGCATCCCGGTTTCCATATGTCATGTGATCAACATTACAAGACTATGCTGCCACGACTCGATCGACCATGTTATTGATATATGGAATCAACATACATTACTTGTCATTCCACTTGCCAGGGCTTCTACGTCATCATTATGGCGGAAAATCTGTCGGTGAAGATCGCCACACTCTTGGCATGGTCACATGTAACTTTTTGGATAAGATTGGTGAGAGTCTCGATGGCACTTGTGGATTCCCCTTCATGCTCATGAGCTTTAAAATCCTGCCAAATCCTCCCTTGAGCCGATCATGCAAATCCTCTCGGGATTTTAATTTCCATCATGGTTGGAGAGAAATCTGAGATGTTGTGACACCATTTATATAACTCGTGGGTGTCGTGGCTCACTTTCTCCAGCATTACCGCCCTCTCCTTAGATATTATATCCACCAGTCGGTGCAGAATTTATCATTTGATCAATATCCTCATGGTAAAGTTTCAACAGAACCAAGGGCCCATCGAAGCACTTGATTCAAACGATATGAAAAATTGATTAGTGGATATCCTTTCAATGTAGTTTATAGTGAATAACTCTCTCTACATTTATCATCACGTCGTCGGCGGTGTCAACGATCAAGGAAGCCTTGTCTGCGAGTCTGAAAGTTGGATTCGTCTCATTGGAAAAGTTCGCATGGCCTGGGGTATTCATAATTTTTCAGAGATAAAATTTGGCGTTTTTTGTCTCCCCCAAAACGAGAGATATGGGCGCTACCTCATTGGCGATATTTTTGAGCTCCCAAGTAAGATCCAAATCCTGTTGCTTTGTGAGTATTTACAGCAAAATGGAATTTGTGCATTAGGTGATCGATCATGTTGATGGCCGATCAGTCTCAGGATTGATTGTCTTCTTCATTACAATTGTTGCAATATCATCAAATTGTCTTGAAATTGAAACTCTCTCACATTTTCCACAATTTGGTCGAACTATGCATAAGCAATGAGAGTGTTGGAATGAGAGGATATAATCATCACTAGGCTTCTCTTTATTTTGAATGGAAGTGGTTCACCAAACACATGTATGAAGTTGTTAATTCTCATTATGAATACCAACATCTACTCTAGAACTGGGAACGAGAAGGAGAGGGGTATCATATTCTCCAAACTGTGTGGATCATTCTTCTAGAAAAACCCAACAGTGCAACGAGGTTGTGTGCAAACTATGTATCTGAGTACAAAAATCGAAGGTTGTTGTTGATCTTTTGTCGTTATAGTGAACCATTTTTTCCTTGTGAAAGCGAACGCAACGTTGCTACCAGCAAATCCCTTGAGCTCCAATGTTGATTCAATGATCTATGAATCATTTGTCATTTACATCATTCTTGATGTTTCTTCAATATTTTATGAAACCTTCAAGATGGTTTACATGGCTACGATCATAATTGGGCATACCATCCACCCTTTTATTGCAGTGCAATTTTCCAACTGCTCAAATAGATTCTTTTGCAATGGGAACGTCAACATTTGCAACAGATTTCTTTAAGTTCCCTCACAATATTATATGTATTACTCTCCTTTTCCATCATTGTAAGCATTTCAAAAGGATTCATTTACAAAACCTAGAAATATTTGTTTACATGGAAATTGTATCTAATCTGCATTACTGTGATTTGGTCAAAAAATACAGATACCAGAACCCCATGAATACAAAATAAACAAGATGAATTTCTCCATACCTCCATGCTTGCTTAGATAGTTGAGACTAGTTTCCTTCATGTTTTTTTTTTTAATAATGGAAACAAGAGAAATGATTCCAATTATGCAAAATTGCCAACCATTTCTTACCCAACCAAAAGGTGTCCTCTTCCTGCAACTGAGTTCCTTCAAGGACTGGTGCAATAACATTGATCGCATGTTCTATCACCCTTTGTGCAGCCTCTCTCTTGGTGGATGCTTCCACAGATTTATTGCTTGGTGTGTGTCGAATTTCGGGATGTACCTTCCAACACTTCTTCTCCCAATGGCCATTGATTTTGCAGTAACTGCAAAAATTCCTTCGCTTTCCATTCAAAGATGCATTGACTTGGAAGGAGTGGTTTTTTATTTGTCTCACTTGTACACATCAATCTTCTTAACCCATAATTTCTTCATATGATGCTTAGCTACATCATGGTTAGAAGATCTAAAACATAAATCATTCTTCTTATTTGCAATGAAAGAATTTGAATGACTTTTATACCTTGTTGATTGGTTCTTGTTCTGGTGAGGAATAGGTGGATTGATTACCTTCTTGGAATATGATGGTGAAGAGGAATATTTGTCTTCTACAACCTTTGAAAATTCTCCCTTCTCTTCCTTGCCATAACCCAAACCTACAAATGGTGGTCTTGGTAAAACCTCCAATGGCTGAGTGACTCCTTGGCCATGAATGCCAAGTCCACCTCCTTTGTATCCCATCTTCATGAGGAGCTTCATGCCCACGTTAGTTTCATACTGAGATGAAATTGAACATGAAGAAACATCATATACCTCGGTTTGAGTTTGTGCATCAATGATAGAAGGTTCTTTGTCCTCCATTTGTTCACTATGCTGCAACTTAGCCAAGAGATCATCCTTGGTTTGCAATTCAAGCTGCAATTATTCAATAATTTCGTTGAGGACTTCTCCATGAAGTTGAGATCTCTATTGAAGCTCTTGCTTCTATTCTTCTACAACCTGCAAAAGTCTCCTCAACTCTGTGTTTTCATCTTGTATGTTGTGATTTATCTCTTCTAATTCTTGAAGTCTTTTTGCTTTCTTCTCTCCTTTGCCCATTCTGCAAAGCAGTCAACCTTCTCTTATACCACTTGATCTAAAAATGGGCAAGTACTTACTCTACACAAGTTTTCAATCCAGAATCATTTTCTGACGAATTATTTGCATAATATTAAATGGCATATGAGTACATTGTTAACCATGCTTTTAAACAATAATACATAACACACATGAACTCAAAATGGAATAAGCATATGAAAATACAAGAGAGAGACAACCAATGTTGATAATGGAGTTCGCCCCTCCTGGGATATGTCTCCGGACCCGCTTCAATTGGAATAGTTTGCTTTCATTCCTTCTTCAAAATATCTTGGAACCTTCTCATAAGTGATTACATAAGAGATGCCTTCTCCTTCAATGAGGATTCAAGAAGACTACTTGCATGCATATCTCTCCATACATCAAGAAGGATAATTCCTTACATGAATAAGTCTCTCAATGCTTAGGAGTGGTATCACTATGGCTCTCTAGCTGCACTCATTAATTCCTCATTACCCCCCTTCTTCCTTTTCTGAATATGGCTCACATAAGGAATTATATATTTTTCCTCACTCACTCTTAAAAAAGAGAATTAATTCCTAGATCCACAATAATTGGATCTAATTACAAAAGCGGAAAAACAAGATCTATAAATGTAGGATTTAAAACTATATTCAAGCACATAATGGGAAAAGTCTCAAAACCATTCAAAGACTCTTCAACCATGCCCTTGATTCTCTCAACCTTCCACTGAGAAAATTGGAATATTGGTGTGAGGTGGTTTATCACATAAAAGCCAATTTCCCTAGTTACAATTTTAATGAAAAATACGTGAGTTTAATTGTTACACATCAAAATTACTCATTTCAATGGTGACCTATTGTCATCATTACAAGTGTATCTTTTTGGCCATAAGTGTCGCAAGTGTCCTAGAAATCATACAGTCATCTTGCATATGTCGTGTCTCGAACGAAATCACAAGGACACTTCAAAGACACCCTCAAAGACTGGTTTAAAAAGGAGAAATCATTTGATGAAGAGTACAAATATTTTTCCATGAAAAAACCCACTTAAAAATAAATTTTGAAGGCTAGCACTACCCTACCCATTGTTAGGGAGTGCCTGCACTCCCTCCCCTTCTTTGGGGGAGCGTTCCAACACTCTGTGCACCCTTCTGGGGGACCGTTGGGCTTTATTTAAGGAAATTTTGGGCAGTGCTCCCCTACCCACTATCAGGGAGTGCCAGCTCTCCCTACCCTTCTTTGGGGGAGCATTGCAACACTTTGTGCCCCATTCTGAGGGAGCGTTGGGTTGTTTGAGGAAATTTTTGGTTGTTGAGGAAAATCAGGGAAAAATTCCCCTCATCTCTGGAGTTGGTTGCATTCGAATCTAAGGTCAAGGTTGGATCTTAGGGAATATCCACAACTAATGGAGAAGGATCCTCAACCTATCCCAAGAATCTCTAAGGTGGTTGGGTCTCTCCAAGATTATATAAGGAGGCCTTCTCATGGTGAAATAGATAGGGAGATTGAGAGATACCTAACTTATGATCTCATGAGAAGTGGTATTAGAGGACATTGAAGGCATCAAACTTATGATCTCATAAGGGAGATAATCAGTGAGGCATAGTCATTTTGATTGTGGATTATTTGAGCAAGGGGCTGGACAAGGAGAGTTGGAAGAGGTTGTTGCAACTTCATCAAAGGTCTGTAAGTATTTCTATCGAGTTCGCATTAATACATGTGCTTGGAATGTTTCTTTCAAGGTTGTGTATGCCTACATGAACTTGTCTTTGATAGATAGATCTAGTTTTGAATTAATCATGGTAGAGTAGGAAGTTGTTTTGTCTTTGTTGTTATTGGATTGCAGGACCTGTTGAAGAGCTTGTGGATCAAGGATCAACTTGGACTGGGCAAGGACAAACATCATAAAAAGGTACATCTTCTTCCTTCTCTCTATTTGATTGACTTATCTAGGTTTAAAAGGATGTCAGTGACCAAAGTTAGCACCTTTTTGTCTTGTCTGCAGGGGGATTTCCCTGTAACAAAAATTGGCGACTCCACTGGGGACCGAAGCTTTCAGTTTTGGTTTCCTTCCTTGGTCTTGTTTTTTACCTTTTCTCATATTTAGATATTATTCATGTTGTGTTTCGGATTCTTAGATGTGTTGTTGGCTCTTCGATTCATCCCATACACACTCAATTTATGGATTTTCTTGAGTATTTTTAGTTCTGGGCAATTTTTTGAGTTCTGAGAGGCCAGCGCTCCCCTGCCTCTACCACTAGAGCATTGGCACTCCCTTGCAGAATCCCACAGAGTGATTCAACACTCTGGTACCCTTAACACTAGAGCGCTGGTATTTTTCTGTTAAAAAAAATTTTGGGAGTTGATCTCTGAGTCTACTTTTTGTTGATTCATCTGCTCATGGTTAATACCATCTCAGTGTGTCCTTGTTTTTGGCCTCCAACATATTGATTTCTAAGAATTGATTATGTTTTTTTTGGATTGTTGACCTTTTTATTCCTTACTTTGAAGTCACTCTTCTTCTTTGAATATTTAGAGTCAATTTATTGTTTTCTTCTCATTTATCTGATTGAATGAAAGTTGTTGTAAGGAAATTCAAAGATCTATCCATTGTTCCATTTGATCTTTGAGGTAATTTTTCCCAAAAAATTCCTATTGACCTTACTTACATTTTCCCACCTTTCAGATCACTTTTACTGTTTGATCATCATCCATTAGCCTTCTCCTACCTTCACTAGCAATTTCACTATTTTTAATGCATTCTGGGTGAGTTTTTCTTCATTTTTTTTACTGCTTTTTGAATTTATGGGTGGTTCAACGCCCCCCTGTAGGAAATATAAGAGCACTATCACACCCCTACAGTGCTTTAGGGAGTGCTGCAGCACTCTATACCCTTGGAGCAGGGAGTGTTGGTCTCCTTTTTGGAGGAGTTTTGCCCTTTTCTGCTCATATTTTCTCAGCTTGTTTTGTGGAAGTATTTACCCAAAATTTGTGATTGGTTTGTGAAGTTATTTAGGTTGATATTTTATGCTTATAACCCCTTATTGTCTTGATTGGAGCTTAAAATTTTTTCAGAAATGTGAAATTTCCCTTTCTAGCTGCTTGTTTTGTCAGGACAATTTGAGTGGTTTCTCTTTCTCCCTGTCTTTTCTTGGATTCTTCTCTGCATCTTCTTGTACTCCTTGAATGCTTGATTGGTTGCAGAATCCTTGATTGTGTTCTTGTCAAAACAATTTTCTACTTGTTTTATTTCATACCTCACTGCCTTTAGTGCATGCTTTGTTTGTAGCCCTTTTGCTTCGTGTCTTTTGCATCTACATTTGACTCTTTCTCCTGATTGAAACTAGTAGAACATCAAAGGATTTGTATTTACTTTCTGTATACATCATAATCAAACAAATAAGATACTTGCATTATTGCTTTTGGGTAGTGAAACTAGCTTGCATTCGAAGTAGCGAAATTGCATGATTTTTGGCATTTTGGGACATTATGCATCTGGAATGATAAACGTTTTCTCCTTCTTGTAATATAGCTTTCATCGAAGTGAAGTATTTTCATAATCATTTCTTTTCATTGTTTAGAGTCAGTCAAAACATCATTTAGTCCACTCCATGTTCCTCTTGAGTAAACAAAATCCTTAAAATCAAGCGCTAAACTAAAATTTATCAGACATTTTTTCTATTAGCAAACCTACATTAGCTTAAGTTGTAGGGATTTGGAATAGGTTGAAAGGATAACTTTCCAAAGCTGTCAAAAAAACTTAGCATCTTGCGATCAGGAGAGCAAATCCAATTTTTGTTTAATCTTACTAGGATCCCCCTCTCACACAGGGGTTACTCACGATGTCGCGTTCGGGAGAGTTATGGAGATTATCCCTCCGTAGTTCAACCGTTCGTAGTAGTCAGATCGTATATTGGGGGTTCTTCTTGAGGCTCAATTGTCTTCATTTCGTCTCAGTGCTTCGTGAATTCTGAATCTGTTCGGGGTCCTCTGGAGTTCTACCGGTCTACTTGTCTGTAGTTCTCTCGAAGGATTTCAGACTTGTTATCCTGCCCATATGTTCAGACTGGACTTTCGACTATACCCGCCTAGGGGATGACTGAGAGTTGGTGATCTTAGTAGCCATAATCTTCAGGGTCTTACACAAGGTGATGGTGAAGGGAAGTCTCATTGTACCTGGAACAGATGTTGGTCAAATTCACTCAAGCTCCTTAGAGGGTAAATCCACAATTATTGGATGGAAGCTTGCACCTAGGCATAAGTCTATTAAGAAAGCAACTGATCCACTCGCTCTATCCCTGCCCCTTCCTATATTGATCTCACGACATTGGGTTTCATCACCAACTAGTGGTTTCATTGTGGGAAGTTTCATTTGATTGTTTGCTTCTTAGATTCATAGTGTGTGTTGTTTTTTTTACTTAGTGGACCTTAGGTCGAGTCAGTGTTAATGGAATCAACTCTTGGGAGTACCAATGCAGGAACCCCTAATCCCGGGGAACCTTTCACCTTTCTTTCTTTTGGAAACATTGGTCCTCCATAGATTTCCACACTGAGTCTTCCAGGACTCACCATTAGATTATCAGTTTGGTTGTTCCCCACTCCAGTGATCTCGAATCTTCCTAGTGTTTCAACTGCATCTAATGATTCAGATGTAAGTACACCACCCACATCTCAACCTCATGTTGAATTTTCACCTTCTTCAACCATTAAGTCTCCTTCCCTTTCTCCTTCTTCACCTAGTGAAAACTCTAAAGCAAGTAGCCAGGTTGATAAGAAGAAGAAGAAATGGAAAGAGAAGAAGAAGAAGCACCCGAAAAGGACCAAGCCTCCAACCATATCAAATGTTGGATCCAAGCAACTAGCTACTATTAATCGTATTGGGAGTGTTGATGAGGTCGACGAGATTAAAACGAAGAATTTGAAACCCAAATTCCCTTGCAGTCTTTGTAAGGGTGACCACTTTCTGAGGGATTTCCCTGGTCCTCCCAAGGTCTTAGAAATGTGGTCCTCTACATCATCAACCCCTGTTAGACATGTCGGTGACACCCTGTCAACTAGTGACATTAAGGTTGGAAAAAAGAAGACAACTGTCAAATTTCCTCGTATGTTATGTGAAGGTGATCATTATTCTCACCTTTGTCCTCGTATGGATGAGGCTTATTCTCTTTTGGAAAATCTTCAAATCTCGACTGGTTATTGTAATATTTCCCCCAACCCATCGTTAGTTGATGGAATGGTCAATTTGGTTCCATCCCCAGTCAGTCCAATTGATCAGATGGTCAATCTAGTTTCATCCTCGGTTGAACCACTAACCAAAGTAGTTGATCCAATTCTGTCATCGATCAACCCCACTTTTCATCTGAAAAGTGAAACCCAAGTGATTGATCTAGTCTCGTCATTGGTCAATCCCACCCTTCATCTAAAGAGTGCCAATGTGATCAATCCAACTCCTTCTTTGATGAGTGCCAAATTGGTTGCTCTGGTCCCTTCATCGGTCATTCCGGTGGATCATGTCATCAATCTGGTCACATCCTTAGTTGAACCAGTTTCCAAAGTGGTTGATCCGATCCCATCTTCGGTCGATCCCTCTCTCCCATTAGAGAGTGCAACCCAAGCGGTCACTTTGTTTCTACCTGTCAACCCCATTCTCCCCTTGGAGAATGAAACCCAAGTGGTCAATTTGATGCGTTATCAATCAATCCTACTCTCCTGCTAGAGAGTAACAATTTTGCCCATGTTTTTCTAGTTGATACAGAATCTACTATACTGGGGGGCATTCCTCCCTCTCCTGTGAAACCCTCTCCAAGTAATGAGGCCATTCTTTTTGATTGGGGTGTGCTAACTAGACCTCATCTTCCCTCTCACATTCCCTTCAATATTACAGTACAGGTTTGTGGTCGGGACGTTCCTCATGCACTGATAGATGAAGGTTCATTCGTTAGTATTTTGTCCTCTATTGCTTGGAAAGCTTTGGGTTATCCTCAGCTTGTGCCGGTTACCCAGACTTTGTTCGCTTTTAACAGAAGAACCAGTCACCCTTTAGGGATCCTTCCTCATTTTCACATAACTTTGGGAGGGAAAATTGTCTTTATTGATGTTATGGTATTCCAGGACCCCTTGGATTTCGCTTTACTCCTTGGGCGAGATTATGTCTATGCCATAAAAGCTATTGTGTCCACTCTTTTTCGTGTGATATATTTCCTGCACGATGGAAGAATGGTTACTATTGATCAAATTTCATTTATTGGCCATGACATGACCATCAACCCAATGACCTCCCTACACGGTTCTTATATGCAGTCGGTATCACCCCTTCCACAGGTCAAATATGTGGCATTGTCTCCCATGAATTCAACTTCTGATGACTTAGATCCGGTAGTTGACATGGTGATATGTTCGGTAGGGATATTGGAGCCTGATCTCCTTACCCCTGTCGTGACCCTTGACATGTGTTCCTTCTAGAGAATTCTTCTTCCATCCAGTGAATATATCTTGGAATCCTTGACCAAGTTTTTTTCCCTTGACATGTATTCCTTCCAGAGAATTATCCTCTTGGAAGACATGATCAAGAAGAGGTAACGAGCATAGTTCCTCTTCTCTGTGGCAAGCTCGTTAAAAAATGAAACAAAGGTTATGAGCATAGTTTTTTTTTCTGTGTCAAGCTCGTTAAAAAATGAAATAGTCACCTCTCATACCAAGTCGAGTCTTTCGTTAGGTCTCATATTTGAACCTTCATTTCATCCACCCTTATCCTTTTTCTCCATCTAGTACAGAAATTGGTGACAACCTCAAAGTCGGTGAATGAATTGAAGCTTGGGGGGGGCATGTCTCCAGCCTTTTATTATCATTCTGGATTTATTCCACTATCTTTTCAAGCTGGGGGTAGAGTACCAACCATCCATAGGTATCCCTACCTTTGGAAATTACATTGGGAATTTACAAGCATAGTTTAATTTTGTTTCAAGCTTGTGTAAAAATGAAACCAATAATGAGCATGGTTTTTGTTCTTTATCATGCTCGCAAATACATGAGAATGTAACCAAGTAGACTTTTATCACTTTTTTGGACACGTAAAGTTTATACGAAAAAGGAACCCCCTGGTGTCTCCTTAAGCTCTTTTTAGACTCTCTAAACATGAAACAATTGTCGAGTGATCTTGCTTCCTTTCCCACTCGTTAAAAGGTTTGAAAGGGCATCTTTCGAGTGATAATTTATCTCTTTGTCATCCTTGCGAGACTAACATTACAAAAAAGGACAACCCTAGAGTAGTCTTTAAGTTCTTTTCAGACTCTCTAAACATGAAAAATCACCGAGTTTACCTTCTCTGGACTCGTTAAAAAATCATACATTGAAGGGACGATATGGGACCGAACCCTTACTTCTTCCAGATCGTTAAACAAAGGAAGAGGGACTTACCGAAGGTGAGTTATATCAAGCATGTGTTACCCTCGAGCTCGTTAAATGAAAAATAGGTGCTCGTCTATCTAGATGGGGGGAAATTTTGAAGGAAACAAGCCAAGCAGTTTTTGAAAACATCATTAGTCACTCTTACGGTCACCCTTGAACACGGCACTTTGTCTTTGCATACATTTTAATCCGTTGAACCTCTGCAGTACTGAACCAATCCTCTGAGTTTCTTTACTCCTTTGGGTCACCCGACAAAAGTCACAGTGTCCATTGCATCATCATGTTTTAATCCATCTCATGTTTCTGTTGTTGTGCCTTAGTGTTCAAGGGAAGTATCTTCCTCGAGAGTCAACCATCACAAATTTCTCATTTCAATACCTGTGTCAATCCATGTTCATTTGATCTACCAATTTACATCTCTGTGTCAGTTTTGTGTCATTGATAGGGGATACATCAAAGCCCTCCTGCGACGAGTCTGTTCCTATCGACTTCAACACATTATCTGGGAACTAGTCTTAGAAACCAGTTATTACCTTGGGACCTGCATGCCTCCATGGCAGGCCTCCTCGCTTCCAACAGTGGGTTTACATCATTGACCCCTGATCGGATGATTCCATGGATGTTCAACTTCAGCTCATCTATTCACATTCGTTGGAATTTACTAGGGTACCTTGGGAATCATTGACATCAATGGTGATTTCCCTCGCACTTGTTAATGGTGTACCTCATTGACTGGTAATCAAGTGGTTTCTGCCATGGTTGACATCAGGACATATATTCACATGGTTATATTCATACTACATCAAGATCGGTAAGAAGACCCTAGGTTGAGTGATCACTCTGATATGCACTTTGCCCAGGTTGCGACGGAGTTTCTCTTGAATATTGACACATATATTATCACATAGATCCACTTTGTATTGGTCTATGGCTATGTCTTGTCATCTCATAGATCCACTGTGTATTTTTCATGGCTACGATTAGTTCATTTCATGGAAGTGTAGATCCATATTGTATCTTTGGTGGCTATACTCTTTGTTAATATAATTATGGATCCGCAGTGTATCTTATGGCGGCCATACCTTGCAAGTATTTATCACCCAAGCATAGGTATGTCTACCTTAGGTTTGAAACATATCATAATATTTGTTTGATGGTTGTGTGCATCTTCTTCCAGGTTCTCTAAGTCCATACCCTTGCTCGAAAAATTCCACAAAGTACTTCAATCATCAGTTTCCATATTCTAACTTCGCACTTTGGGGGGCAATCTGTTACACATCAAAATTACTCATTTCAATGATGACCTATTGTCATCATTACAAGTTTCACATTTTATCCACAAGTGTCGCAAGTGTCGCAGACATCATACATTCATCTTGCCTATGTCGTGTCTCGAACGACATCATAAGGACACTTCAAAGACACCCTCAAAGACTAGTTTAAGAAGGAGAAATCATTTGATGAAGAATACAAATCTTTTTCCATGAAAACCCCCACTTAAAAATGAATTTTGAAGGCCAACGCTCCCCTACCCATTGTGAGGGAGTGCCAACACTCCCTACCCATCTTTGGGGGAGCATTCCATCACTCTACACACCCTTCTAGGGGAGTGCTGGGCTTTTTTTAAGTAAATTTTGGGCAGCGCTCCCCTACCCACTGACAGGGAGTGTCGGTGCTCCCTACCCTTCTTTGGGGGAGATTTGCAACAATCTATGCCCTATTCTGAGGGAGCACTGGGTTGTTTGAGGAAATCTTGGGTTGTTGAGGAAAAACAAGAAAAAATCCCCCTCATCTCTAGAGTTGATTGGATTCGAATAGGAGGGAGAATGGTCTAGGATAGCTATTCTCCTAGGGATTTTCTCAGACATGTAGAATGGTATGTCTCCCTGAGCTCACAGTAGTGACCATAGTGGGGATATTGGTACAGGACATGCATTTTCCATGAGTTCACAGTAGTGTCTAGAGGGGGAAATGGTCCAGGATAATCATTCTTCTAGGGTGTATGTTTGGATTACAAGAATGGTCCTTATATCCCATGGCATGGATTTCAACATCTGGGAGGAGTTTCATTCTTCTAGGATGTATGTTCGGATTAGAAGAATGGTCCTTGTAGCCCATTTCGAGGCTTTCAACATCTGTTGGGATAGTCATTCTTCTTGTGTCATAGGAAATGACCAGGATAGGAAGAATGGTCCCTATATCACTTTGTTGAGTGAGTGACTTATGTGAGACACTATATTGAGTGTGCTAAGTCTATCACATGACTTATTCAACATCATGCATGATTACTCATATGGAGTATGGCCTCGAGAGATGATGAAGATGATGATATGATTTGATTCCAGGATATTGTTGTACTGTATGGTGATAGCTTGTGTAGCTATTAGTTGATTACAGTGGAGATTGTGGGTCTCTGGACAGTAGTTATCTCACACCATGGTGGATGCATTCCAATGGTAGTGACTTAGTGTCACTAGATAGTAGTTGTGCGCTACTAGGAGTGGTTGTGTACCACTGGATAACAGTTGTGTATTGCTATGGATCGACATTGTTGTGATCTATTGGATGGAATTGTAGTAACTATGTGCTACTACCTAATTTCCATGGAGACTACTAGTAGTGTTGGAGGTGATTGTCAGCTAGATAGACAGTGATGATGATTCTCGTTACTTGATCTGCGTGATCATGAGATAGCATGTGTGGCTATGATGATGCTACCTGTAGAATGGTCTACAAGACTATGTGAGCCTTTCCCATACCATGTGAATTAGATGGATGTGTTTGACACCATTATAGTTAATACCTCCCTAGATAGGAGGGAGTGTTGATATTATGGTAGCTACGGGAGGTATTAACCTCCATTCAAACCTTTGTCTAGAATAGAATATTCTAGAAGCAAGAGAAACCCTAAACATATGTGTAAAAAACCTAGAAGACAAGTCTACTCAATGGAATAAATAATATTAAAGGATTACCCTCTAGAAAGAGAAGTCGGCCTAGAAAAGTGACAAGAAGGACTATAAATATAAGTTGCATGAGTTCATTTGTACACTCACCTCACTTACTCTCACAAGTATAGCATGAGTTTGGAGCTGCAGTTGTAATAATGGAAGGTGGATCCTCTGGGGTGATTCTTGGTCTCTCTCTCTAGCGTTATCTATCCTAAGATATGTGCCTTACCTTCTAGTATCTCTTGGTGGTATTCTTGGTGATATTATGATATTCTTGGTGGTATTCTTGGTAAGTGCAACTACAACTGTTGCAACTAAGTATTGTTCTTGTTTTGTGACTTTCGGACCTTCTGTTTAGTGAGATATCTTTGGAGAAATATGTGTTCTCTTGGTTATCTTTTGGTTATAGTGCTACTTCCGGAATCATTCTCTCTAGCAAAGGTTATGGTGCTTGGGGATGCTTGCATGCCTATGGTTGGGTGAAAATAGTGATATTTTCTATGGTAAAACGAGCACATCGAATATTTTAAGACTCCACTCATGTTTATTATAAATCTATTTATTAAAAGAAAAATCTAGAGGAAGATATTCTAGAAGAAGAAGCTTCTATTAGGTCTTCTTACATTTGACTTATTCTTCCCTATTACTAGGCCTTATTAATATTAGCCTTTATTACATGGAAAATAGATTATTCTACCTACGTGAGGGGTTAGGGAGTAGGTTAGGTCCCTGACACACGTCCTAGCAAATTCAATGCATTGTCATCCCATCACGTCGCCAATTCAAACAACCATCACATTACATGCCAACTCAACAATGAAAATAAAACCTCGTGCCATGTCAAATTAATAAACGTTAAATTTGTTGCCTCGTAGCTTCAAATCAAGTGCCAAATATCATATGTAATATATATGAAACTTCTCAACACTATAACATATGAGAAACCATTATCAAATGCAAATACAAATCATGCACTAATCACTTATGTTGACTATAACACAAGGCTTATATGGTAATGTTGATAATGTAAAATTTCATGTCTATTATGATACATCGGTTGTAAAACCCAATTTGTTGAAGTTCATATGATTGACTCAAGATCCAACATTTTCAAAGAAAGATTCAACTCATGTTGATACAGGAAGACACCGACAACTAAATAAATGGATGCAGATGAAGAAGACAAAAGATGATGTAGATGAAGAAGACTAAAATGATAAAGACAACTCAAGACATCCATATTGAATCATAAGTATTCATTAACGGGGAGTATGAAGGAATAATTCATACTTGTGATATACTATTATTGAAAGTAGAATTATTCTAGAAGTCAATGTATGATCAAAGATGAGGACAATGAGAGAGGTTAGGGATGGATATCACATATAGATTTACAGAGTTATTGTGGAGATTTTTATGCTATATTGGACATCTTGTTATGAGTACCTCAATGCTATATAACGAGGCCTCATGTTGTATTGAAGTAAGAGAGTGATGTATTATTATTGTACATTAATATAATGTGATATTTGATGGATATTTATTGTCCTTACGTGTAAATATGTATGTAAATATTTGTTTATCGTTGCTCTTGAATACGACATTTGTTGACAGATATTAGATTTCTTTCCAAACTTGGAATATGTAGAACACCTGGAAGGGTTCTACTCCTCCCATCTTGTAGCATCATTTGAACTCTTCCTCATCCAACAATTTTGGTTGTCGAGTCATCCCCCAAAAATACATCTCCTCATTCATATATATCATACTCACAGAACCAATCCTTATGAGGTGTCATATGGAAATATGCACCTGATTTGACCAACCAAAAATCATGCTCCGTTGATGCCAGATACACATCTCCTCCTTTGTCTGGAGAAGTTTTTCCTTCAATCAACTGATTTCCTTAAAATCCAGGACTTTTCTCACCATCTTTTGACTTGCAGTCCCTTTTGTAATTCCCAACTTTACTACATTTACAACATCTTCTCGTAGAGTAAACTGGGGATTTAGATCTACCCTTTGAATTAAATTTTCAACCAAATAATTTACCTTTACTTTTGTCGACCAATCGACCTCTCACCATCAAGGCATCCTTGGTAATCCTTTCATGTCCAACAATATCAAAACCTTGAATGGATCTATGTTAACATGGGTGGTGCACTCTACAATCTAATATAGATAACTATTTCATTGTTATTGATGGTTCTTCATCTTTGTGGAGGATAAGGCAGTAAAGATATAACCTCCACATCGAAGGGTCTTCCTTTTAAGGATACAATTAATAACAAACCCTATATATCTATCCTGACTCATCTACACAATGTGTACCTCATGGATAAATCAAAGGAAGTTCAAGTACTAGAGGTAGCGAAGGAGAGTCTCCAACCTCCTTCCATAGTATGAATCAAAGGTGGTAACCTATCATTTTAATGGTTTTAGACCTCCTAAATCATATTTTTACCAATGGATCTATTCAAACTCGACAAAGGATTGTGAGGTATATCTTGTTTCCAAAGGTTTTCTTTCATTTCCAAATTTCCCAATCTTGTTAATCATTAGAAAATTTTTGAGGAGGGTCCTTGGTTCTGGGGTCGAGCAAGTTACCATACAATTTTGGGAGT